>RBNI01000632.1:0-28453 GCA_003990745.1 Jimgerdemannia flammicorona | reverse complement strand
TTTTTTTTTTTTTTTTTTTTTTTTTTTTTATAGTCACTTGGACTCTATTCCTTTATTATTGTAGAATGTGGAAGTTTGGAGAGAACAGCAAACTGTTTATTGCTAATTCTTATGTGCTTTTACGCATCGCAATTAGTGACGTTTACATGATGACGTAGTCAAGGAAGGCTGTGCCACCATATATATCGAGTTGTAACCTACATATTTCAATACTCCCGCTCAACGAGATATGCAAATACTCAAACTGTAATACTAAGCTATAACCACTGCAGATCTCACTGTAATGTTCAGACCGCTATCTAGAAACCGAAAAACATTCGAATTGCCTGCTTAAAGCTCAAAAAATAGGTTGAAAAGTAGAGATATGAACATTCGTAGATGAGCAATGTTGGTAGAAATCTGCAATGTAGCGATTAATGTTAAAGAAGCTTGCTGTCATTCTATTATCCTATCTCATCCCGAATTGTCCTTAATTACCAGTGTAGAGTGCCGTAATACCCATTCCTTACACGCATAAGTCAAACTTTGCCTTTGGAAGGGCTTTAGTCAATGAATCCGCCGTCATATATTCTGTTGGGGTGTATTCAAGGTGTATAGTGCCATTTTCCATGCATTCACGTATGAAATGATGCTGTATGTCAATGTGTTTCGTTCTGGCATAATGTATAGGGTTCTTCACCAAAGCAATCGTTGATTGGTTATCTTGCTGGAGTAGCATAGAGTGCCGTTGCTCGTATCCCAGCTCCTTTAACAGTTCTCGAAGCCAGATAGCCTCCTTTGTTGCCATTGACAACGCTTGATATTCCGCTTGCGTAGAGGATGTTGCCACTGAAGGTTGCTTACGCATTTGCCACGAAATGGCTCCGTTGTTTACTTTAAAGATGTATCCAGTCGTAGACCTTCTGTCATCTAAGTCGCCGGCCCAATCAGCGTCACAAGAACCGAATAGGCATATAGTACTCCTGCTTTGCCCATTATCACTGCCCAAACTGAGCGTATAGTCCGCAGTTCCTTTGATATACCTGAAAATTCGCTTGATTGCCGTCCAATGGCTATTGTCGTAGCATGAAGAATACAGCGCTGCTTTGTTTACTGTAAAAGAGATATCAGGTCTCATCTCTTGCATAAGATACATAAGGGATCCCACGGCTTGTCGATAGGGGATGTCGTTTCCCTCAGGTATAGTGTCAGACTTCTTTAGTTTCACGAATGTTTCCATAGGTGTCCCGACTGGTTTGCATTCACTCATCCCGAATCTCTCGAGAATATTTCGAATGTATGTGGCTTGCGTTAGGTGTATAGCGTGCTCACGCCTGTTACGTGTAATCGATATTCCAAGGAGATAGGACACTTTGCCTAAGTCCGTCATTTTGAATTCCTGGCATAGTGTAGCCTTTATGTCGTTGATTTCACTTGCCGTTCCAACTAAAATAATATCGTCAACCCAAATTCCCAGGTATACCATTCCTGAGGATGTATTTCGGGTGTATATGCATGGATTGGCTTCACAACACTTGAATCCATTTTCTAGGAGATATCTATCGATCTTTTGATTCCACAACCTTGCCGCTTACTTGATTCCGTAGAGCCCTTTGCATAATTTACATACGAGCTCGTTTCCGTCATTGTCATATAGTTCGTATCCTTGTAGTTGTCGTACATATAACTCCGTGTCTATGTCACCATTCAAGAACGCTGTCTTTATGTCCATTTGGTGTATTTCATAGTCATACTTGGCTCCGATCACAAGAAGTATTCTAAGCAAAGTCAACTTAAATACCGGGGAAAATGTCTCATCGTAGTCTATGCCATAGCCTTGCGAGTATCCCTTTGCTACAAATCGAGCCTTATACTGTTCTACATTGCCGTTAGCCTTACGCTTGATCTTGTAGACCCACTTCAATCCTATAGCTTGTCGTTCTGCTGGAAGGCTTACTAGATCCCAAGTGTTGTTTTCGATGAGCGAACTGTACTCCTTGTCCATAGCCTTTCCCCACTCCTTCTTATTATTTGAGTGAATGGCTTCGTCATAGTGTGCTGGCTCAACGGTCATTGCGATGTAAGTGCATTCGCAGGTGTAGTTCACGTGATGTTGTTTGCGACGAGATGACTTGGGTGGGTTCCAGTAATTTCCCAGATCCGCTTGGATTTCGTTATCCATCCCAGATTTGCGCTTCTTCTTACCCTTTGGAAAGGTATCCTCTTCATCATCCTCATCCGTAATTTCCGTTATCCTTGGTTCTTGCAACTTCATTTCCATTTGAATGGGTTGCGTTTTTGCTGGTGTAGGTCTCAAGGATGTCTTTGGTGTAGTCTTCGGTGACGTTCCGGGTGTAGATGTTGTTCCGCTAGCTTTTGCAGTTGGCGTAGATGATGCTGGCTGTACCGTCAAATTCACCGTCGGATTTGAGATAGGAATTTCAACGTAGATTTCCTGCTTAGTCTCTTTGAACTGTACGTCGCGTGAAATGATCATACATCATTTCTGCGGGTTCCAAAGTCTGTATCCTGCTCCATCATCTCCAAGGAATATATGCTTATCTGCCTTAGGTTCGAACTTGCCTCGGTTGCCACCTTTGTCTAGAATGTATGCCTCGCTTCCGAATATACGTAAGTGTGAAATGTCAGGCTTGGATCCACTCCATAATTCCTCAGGGGTAAGATTGCTATCGTTCCTAGAGTGCTTGCCGGGATCCTTGCTTAAAGCTTGAGAGAAACAACGATTTCGAATATATGATGCCATATTCATCCCTTCTGCCCAAAAGGACTTCGGTAAGCTGGCCGTATTCATCATTGTTCTAGCCATTTCCACTACCATTCGATTGAATCGTTCCGCCACGCCATTTTGCTGAGGTGTATAAGGGGCTGTCATAGAGTACTGTATACCGTTCTTCTTCAAGAAGTGTCTGAAACCTTTGTTGACGTATTCTTTGCCATTATCTGAGTGTAGGGTTCGTATTCTACATCCCGTCTCATTCTCCATGGCTGCCTTGAATTCCTGAAATTTGTCGAATGCCTCGTTTTTCCCCGCAATGAGATATACGTGGACTTTGCATGTATAATCATCAATGAATATAATAAAATACTTCTTCTCGGAGTGTGATGCCGTTCGCATGGGGCCACAAATATCCATATGAATCAAATCGAGAATGCTGGCCACTCACTTCGTTCATTCCTGAAAAGGTTGCCAGGAAGCCTTATTTGCCGTGCATCCATCGCAAAAGAAATCCAGTGGCGTATAGTCCGGTAAACCATACATGGACTTGCTCCTTATCATCCATTCCAGGCTCGTTTTACCGATATGTCCTAAGCGTTCATGCATTATATGCCAGAAATCCTCTCCTGTCGTAGTTGCAGAATATGCAGATGTAGTACCACTCAGCGTGCTGTTAATTGCGTATAAATTCCCCTTTCTCGATGCGTACATTAACTCCTTATTGTTTTTCAGATTGATTACCGTTACACCGTTCGGGCATATATTTACTCCTCTGTCCTCACGAGCCATCATCTGGCCTATTGAGAAGAGGTTCTTGCCTATATCTAGAATGTATAGTACATCCACGAAGGTGCCTGAAGGTTCATCAACATTTCCATATAGATGTATGCCTACATTGCCTTTCCCTTGAGCATAAATGACGTTATTGTCGCCTAGCTTAATAGGTATAGGATGCTCGAACTTCTCGTACATAGAGAACCACTCCTGGTGAGCCGTCATATGCTGTGTTATACCCAAATCCATGAGCCAGACCTCTTTGCTATATGCATAAGCGCTGTTTGGCGTATAGCTTACATTTGCGCTGGCGCCGATGTTGACGTCACCATTTTTCGCTATCTGAAAAGTGTTTTGTTGACCAGGATTTGTAGATGTCGAACTGGTGGAATTGCATCTGCAACTGGTGGTTGGTTCCGAATTTCCTCCTATTTCAATGGTTTCTGCATATAGATAGGTCACCGCTTCTGCGAAGAATAGACCTCCGCCACTGCTGTTCTCATTGTTGGCGTCCACCGTGTTTGCCTGCCATTGTCCTTGCTATTGGTCACCCTTTTCCTTCTTCTTGCAGTTGCAGTCCTGCTCACGATGTCCACGCTTATTACAGTAAAAGCATTTACCATCGAATTTCTCGCGTTGCTGACCTCGACCTTTGTTCGGCTTGCCTTTGCCTCGTCCACGTGCTCCACCATAGAATGCTTTTTCGTCATATTCCTTATTGGCATTGTTGCTGCCTAGCCTTGTTTCCTCGTTTAAAAGGCTTGTGATAACGTGCTTGTAATCTGATAATCTGCCGGATTCCCTCATAGCAGCGACAACCACATTGTACGCTTTGGGAAGGCCTCGTATAAGAGCCAGGATCTTGTCTTCATCCTTGATGGTGTCCGCCAGCGTAGATGTAAGGGAATTCACTTGATTCGCCAGCTCGTCGACTCGATTGGTATAGTCCCGGATGCTCTCCTTGGACTTAATTCGAAGATTGAATAGTTGTGCCTTTAAGTGGAATCTGTTTGACGCAGATGCCTGTTGATGGTGATTGCGTAAAATCTCCCAGACTTCATTCGCCATCGTAGCATTGATTACCAGCTTCATTTGTGCATTTGAAAGGGTGAACGTAATCTCCCTTAACGCTTTGTGATCTTTCGTGGCGTCGTATGTCATTACTTGTGCCTGTGGCTTCCAGTAGTCCTCCAAACCGCATTCTTCAAGGAGATTCTTCATATGATATGCCCATATGGCATAGTCCTTACTGTCAAAGACAGGAATCGTCCTCTTTACCGTTGATGTTAGCACCACTGCCGGAATGTTTGTCATCATGGAAGTGAAACCCGTTCTGGCTGTGTTTGTGTTACTAGGACTTGGTGGCGTACTACTAGCACTGCTTGAACTAGTAGCCATTGTATAGCATAGTGTAGCATATGTGTAAGAGGGGTGTATAGCCACTAACCGGGGCTCATAACCTATTGTAGAATGTGGAAGTTTGGAGAGAGCAGCAAACTGTTTATTGCTAATTCTTATGTGCTTTTACGTGTCGCAATTAGTGACGTTTACATGATGACGTAGTCAAGGAAGGCTGCGCCACCATATATATCGAGTTGTAACCTACATATTTTAATATTTATTAATGCCCATCTATCCAATATAAATACAATGATCCCACCCCCTATTCGATCCCTCTAGGGGGTCCCCCCCCCCCTACCCCTTCTCAATGAAAGACCACCTTGTCTAACACTATCGCTACCCTCCCCCCACTCTGCTTACAGATCCTCACCACCAGACCACAATGTCAGCCCCCCTGAGGACCCCAACCCACCCACCATCCAGTCAGCAGATCCTCCAATAGTCCTTCTCATCTTAATACCTTCTCCCCCAGCTCCAGTCACTGTCTCTCCTCAAATACAAAAAGCCAATGACCCGTCAGTCCTACTCATATTACTAATACCCACCCTACAGTGAGCCAACTATTATCCACTCTACCCACAAGCCGAGATCTCAAATCCTCCCATCGACCTCCCTCCCCTACCAGCCTATGCCCCACATCCAGTTGATCCCCTATCTTAGTCCAAAAGTGGTTTTGGCCTATATAGTCTAGGTTCTCTTCTAATAAAAATCTGCAGGACTATGAGTTTATTAAAAAAAAAAAAAAAAAAAAAAAAAAAAAACAATCTTCTTCTTGTAAGTCTCTTCCAAGATTCCACAACAAATAGAGATAAATAAGTTAAGAATACTTCTCCCATACAAATATCCCTTTACATATATACTACTCCTTGTATCAGTCAATAGTAATATTATAAATAGTAAATAAACTTATTTAATAACCCACAAACCACTTTTAAGTAAAACTAAATCATATTAGGTCTCACTTCTAACTAAATCCCAAAATTTCCTAATTGAGTATTGTCTTCAGTAATATAATAATTCAACTAAGCTGGTCTTAGTTTTTTGAACTTTCTAAAATACAGAAAATTCTAAATATCCAGAACAAGTCCAAAAAAGAACTTTGATTGAGACATTAACTCAATCTTAAAATCAATAAGCATATAGGATATACTCTATATAAAATTGATCTTGATCTTAAGAAAACAGTCATTAAGAATATCTAGAAATTTCTGAAAACTCTTCCAAAACTATATAATGATATCTTAATAAAGTACTCTCTTACACTTTCTTAAAGACCTAGCTATATGAACTAAATAGTAAGTATATAGATAGAATCATAGTAATACAAACTAAATAGTTATAAATGTAAACTATATCAAATAATATAAATCTAAATAGCTATAAATATAAACTAGTAAATATGAACTAAGGTTTTTTTCCTGATAAGTAGAGTACTAGGCTAGAGACAGTTGTTAGAACTGAGATAAGTATTATATCAGCAAGGTCTTCTAATTAGTATAGAGTAGTTAGGTTGTAGGTATCACTCTTGATACTCTTAGTAACTCTGTAGTATTATTTAGAAGATATTAGAAAACCTGAGACTACTGGAGTCAGATATCTTAACTATACTCAACTAAAACTAAGAGCTGATATAATAATATGATTGGGGCTCATAGGCTTGAGTAGTGAGATATTAGGAGTCTTCTTCTATCTTATATAAATTCTTTATTAATCTCATTTGAGAGAACTAAGTTCTATCTATTATTCTATACTTTAAGAGAGATTTTTCTTTATCTATTACTCTATTTAAAGTAATAAAGACTATACAAATTGACTTGAATATAACCTTATACATATATTAGAGTTTTGGATATATATCTTCAGTCATAAACATATAGTTATTACTCTCTTATAATAGGAAAAATATAATATATAGAAGAAGATATAGACTATCTTAAATTCTACTATATCTAGGATAATTAAGCTACTAAATAATAACTAAATTAGGTTTAATAGTGGTATAGTACTTAGGGGAGGGGAGTTGGAGAGGATTTTGGCCTATATAGTCTAGGTTTTCTTTTAATAAAAATCTATAGAATATAGAGTTTATTAAAAAAAAAAAAAAAAAAAAAATTATTATAATAGTAGTATTGAGTTGATATGATATAATCAGATTTAATATATTAAGGAGATAAGGAAAAATTGTAAAGGGTTTGTGAGCTGTTCTATTATTATTACTTTTTTTTTTTATATCTTATTCTTAAAAATAAATATATATATCTAAGATTATATTCCTAGAGATAATATTTTGGTACTCAACAATGAGTTTCCACTCAATTCATACTAGCACCATTATTTTTGAGGAGTTGGAGGAAATAGTATTAATAATATTTTTAATAGAAAAATTATTTTAAAAAAACTATATTTTTAAAAATAAAAATTATCTATTTAACTATATTCTCTTTTATGGATTAATAGATATATATTTTATATTATACTTTTAAACTCTTTTAGATACGTATACATTCTTATATATTTAGTTTATAATGATAGCTCTATAGAATGTGTGAAGAGAGATACAGAAATATTTAATATAAAGATAAGTTTTAAAAAAATAATAATTAAAATTTCTCTAATGTTAAAAAGTAAGACATATAAATAATAAGGCAATACATTATATTACTTTTCCATCCACCTTATGTTACAGAGCTTGGAATATATATTTTATTTTCTTCGTTTACATTATTTTTCAATAGGGTCTTTTCTTTGGAGCAGGGAATTAAAAGGTGTGACGTCAGTCGGTGGCTGGACTCGAATAAATTTTTTTGCCGCCACTACTCTGCAATGATACTTGCTGTAAAGATTGATGACAATTTATGGAGTTTGCTCTGGTCGCGAAAGGATGGCGTGATCCCGCCCTGCACTTTAGACGTATCTCGTATTTCAAAGTCAGGAAGGAATGACTATCCGGAACGGTCGGTGGTGCAATGGCCCGCACCCTCCGCAACTCCAATCTCTCTCCGAAACTGGGAAGATGAATTACGATTTTGTCGACCTTGTCAGAATCTGCCCAATATCATCTCTCTTTCAAGGTATTGAATTGCAATATGACTTGGGTCAATAACAGCGTCCTCTTGGCTATGGGCACTCACTTACCCACCTCCCTCCACTTCTGTCATTACTGCTATAGCAATTTCATTCACAACCGCTCTCAAACACTGGCTTGAGATTATACCACTTGGATCTTGAAAACAGCTCGCCAACACACTCGAACTTATTATTGCGGGGCGCCAATTCATCAAGGGCATTACTCTCGCCAAGATTATCTCTGCGTGTGACTCTCTTCAGTTTGTCGATGTCTCCCGTTCGTGTTTTCTCCGGCACCCGTGCCTCATAGTCACCCAGAGTTTGCGCCACGAATTTGCCCACGTCGCTATGTCTCCCGTCCATGTTTTCTCCGGCACCCGTGCCTCAAACAATCACCCAGAGTTTTGCTATATCTCCTGTTCATGTTTTCTCCGGCACCCGTGCCTCAAACAATCATCCAGAGTTTTGTGCGTATTTGCCCACGTCGCTATATCCGACTACACCAAGATAACCAAAGCACCATTCCGCCAGTTTGCCGACGTGCCGGGTCCCACGTACGCAATGGAATATGGCACAGAATCTGCCCAAGTCCTACATTACGGCGATTTAACCCTGGCCGACTGATTGCAAGAGTTTATCGTTGAGCCAATGGCGTGACGGTGAAAGGACATTAGCCAACATGACATTGCTAGTTATGGTGGGAGATATACGTGCTATTGGTGTTTTTCGATAAAGAGCCGTGGGGGGAATAATTGAACCGGTGTACAAATCAGAGGGAAATGTAATTGTACGTTTACTGTAGTATAGGATCTTGGGTAATTGCCAGAAATGCCAATTCCGAAATCATTTCAGTGTTTCAATTGGGAAATGTATTGATACTTTGAAAAGCTGACCAAGATTGACAGCATGGTTATTTGCCGGCCAATAAAAGCTTGAAGACCCTCCAGAGTTATACAGAATAATATATCTGACAATCGTAACATTTCAATGAGGCAATCTCGTTTATAATTATCTTTCATAGGTCATTTTTTGGTGTCGCCCTCAACAACACCCCCCATCCTCCCGAACAACATTCACTCCCCAGATACGCTGCATTCCTCGGTGTCTCCCTCACCAGCATCCCGCCAGGCAGTGCGTCTCCTGGTGGAAATCACTGCGGCGTCTACGCTGAGGGGCGGCCAGGCCGTCGGACATATTGGACCCAGTGTCAGCGTGCGTTGATGCCCATCCATGCATCGTCATTGGAAGGAGTAGAGTAGTTGCACACCAGCTGCAAGGAAGAACTGTTCGTCCATCATCTTCGGGGGCGAGGAGATTGTGAGGAGCGTACATTGGTACATATTGAGAGGCTCGTGGTCGGGGAGAATCACCCCACGGCAGTCATGCACTTGTGCCTGGGATTGGGGGAGGGGAGGTAAATCAGGAATGAGTTCACAGAATGATGTAAACGTAAAATCGTCAAAACACAAACCTCTTCTTTCTTTTTCTGTTTGCCCAGCGCGATTGACCTCGCATCCCTCTCCCTATCCTTTTGAGTTCTCAATGACCAGATGTAATGATGATTCAAGGAATTACGTTCTCTGAATATATATAAAAAATAACAATAAAAATAAAAATAAATCATCCAAACACGTACAAGTATGCGGAAGAGCGGTGTCCTCACGTGGAGAGGCGGAGGAGCATGCGAAGCGAGAGTTTCAACTTCTTCTGCTCCCACTGGATAAGCGAGAACCTAGCAGCGATTTTACCTGAATTTCGAGGGGAGCAGGAGGATGAGCGCCAATGTATCAAAATGACAATGGATGGATGTGCCAGCTGCCCTACCATAGCTTGAACCCCGCCTGTCTCTGACGAAGCCCTCACGTGCCAGTTCGTTGACGCCGAGGCTTTCCTTACTGAATCTGATATAAAAGAATCGGAAAGAATGGGTTCTTGAGCTGTCCGAACTCGTCAGGGATGATTTTATCGAGGTGCCTTATTGGACACGTTTCGTTTCATGAGCGAATGTTCTCTTATATCCTCAAGGAAAAAAAAATAAAAAAATAGCGCGGAAGACTCACCAAGTCAGTACCATAGGCTCCGACACATGGGAAAGGCGGCCGTAGGCATTGTACAAGGATAGGTACTTGTCGATCAGATGGGTCGCGCCCGGAAGCCTAAAGGGTCATTCCAGGGGAATCTGCCAAAACGACACGCTAGAACAGAAATCGCCGCGGACTAAACAGACGTCGTTTCTGAAGAGATTGATTGCATCTTAAAGAGGTTGTTTGGGTTGAGCGTGTTTCCGTAATTCAAAGAGGTTGGCATAGAAAAAGATTGTAGCCTATCAAATTTGCCAGCGAGCGTAACATCAATACCAGACACAAAGATGTCAATGAACTAGGTGAACTAGCACCTCATGAACGAGATCCTCCAAGCAAGCGCAGATCGCTCGACGCATCCCGCTGACTCACCACCGAATGTTCAGGACCCGTGCATTCAAGTCGTGATGAAGGAGAACAATTCTCAGAGGATTAATTCATCGGGACCTTGCTCCTATGCCGCAGGCATGTGGTTTTCGTTAATAGGCAAGGGGTCGTTTGTATGGATGGGGCTTGCTCCAACAAGGAAATCGTATGCTCGCTGCTTTTGAACCTTTCGAAGTATGACGTCACCCAAAATCACGGGTCAATGGTCGGGTCAAAATGAGGCATACTGGGGCTACGTCATTCAAAACAGGCAGATACTGTTGACCAGACAAAATTACGTCACGCACCAAAAAGTCGCATTCCTGCAAAAAATACCGAAGCCCGTTTTGCCCGTCACACACCAAAAAAGTCCGCGTTTCATTCCCTCCCTACTGACTCCTATGTTACGAACCACGTTCCCTATTTCCTTCATTCCCTCCCTACCGACTCCTACGTCACGAGCCAAAAAAGTCCGCGTTCCCCATTTCCTTCATTCCTTCCTATTTCACACACCAAAAAAGTCGCGTTCCCCATTTTCTGCGTTCCCTTCCTACCAACTCCATGGCCGAAGAAGGCGTCATATACAATGCTGATGGACCCGTCAACACTGCTATTGGTAGAGCAGTAGAAAGATATATCTACAGCCTTCTGCTTATCATGACAGTAAAACTTAATTGCCAAAGTCAAAAAAAAATCAACAATGCTGTCAAGAGTGGTCTCATTACTGTTGAGCATATTGTAGGTATATTTGATCACTTAGACTGAACAACAAGCCAAGATAATAAATCAACAAATTACTTGGATGATATCATTCATCTAATGATACTGGTTGACAATGAGTAGAAGCTGTTCAAAATGGTGAGGAGTATAATATTAGAGTATGGTGATAAGTTCACTTTTGTTCTGATTTAGATAATTGTTATTATATATATAGTAGTCTTAACAAATATATATCAATCTGTATAGTAAATGATCAGATTAAGAAATTTGACATACATAGCTATAGTGTTTACATCATTATATTTGTTTCTCTGGTATTGTTTTTAAATAAATCAAATTAATTTGAATTGAATCAAATTGAGATTGATTTGAATCAAATTGAATTGGGGATTTTTGTATTTAAATTAAATTCAAATTAAATTGAATTCAAATTATATTTAGATCTGATTTAATTTAATTTAAATTGAATTGAAGTCTGATTCAATTCAATTCAAATTAAATTAATAGTCTAATTTGAATTAGTTAAATCAAAATGACTATTAATTCGAAATTCTCAGTAGCTTACATCATGAGGTAATTAGTTTTTTATTTAAAAGGTATATTATTTGAAATTTACATATAAATACATAACTAAAATTTACATCTAACTGATGTATATTTTCAAAATTCTTATATATATATATAACTCTGGCCATGATCTTAGTCTCAGTCATATCTGGCCATAATAGTAGCTATCTAGCAAGTATTATTATATAATCTCTTTTTTAGCAAAAGATCAGAGATTAATAGATTAAGTCATTGATAGATTTTGAGAATAGTATAATATAGTTTTCTATATCTTCTATAATTATTGCAGCTTGTATGAGATTGATCTTTAGTTTTTAGATAGGTGGCAGCTTAGATAGTAGCTTAAGCTTAGACTGTAGCTTGGGCTTAGACAGTAGCTTAGATTTAGATAATATAACAACCCTTTCTCTGCTACTTTACCAGTCACAAGGTTTGGTAGACAACCTTCCGAGTTCCCTTTCCCCTATTATTACCCCCTCTACCTTAGGTTGGTTTGCTGTGCCTGTATGGGCATAGTGGGAGGAGGGCAATAGTGATGAGTTACCCCTTTATCAGTGTCGGATCAGTGTCTTCTCCACTTTTTCATGGTTTCTGGTATCTTTGACTGTGTCTGGAATACATCTGTTTTGGTGCGGTGCCTTCTTCCTTTTGCTGTCGCCAATAAGGTGCTGTCTTGGTATATCTCGGGCTATGTAGGGAGTCAGCCGACCTTGGGCATCAAGTGCTCAGTGTAGGTTATCTGCAGGTCCTCAGTACCTGTGATGGGGCCCTCTGGCTTTGGCGAGCTTCTCAGCGAGCATGGTTCTGGCATAGGTGACTGCTTTTTAGGTGATGTCAGGATGGGAGGAGAGATGGCTGTCTCAGATAAGAGAAAGAGCGATTACAGTAGACTAGTGGAGTGCCAGGCTAGGGGCAGTCATTGGGGCTGTGGTGGACAATATTTCAGTTGGGCCTTTTGATTGGCTGGTGGGAGGTGGGGTGGTGCAGGGGCCGGCATCCTGGCTGTACCCAACTGGAACTGGGAGCTGACACAGTAACGCAATTGAGGTCTGCAGGCTTAGGGATTGGGACCTTCCTTATTTGGCAGTACCTAACTGAAACCGGGAGCTAACACAGCAACATGATTGAGGCCTGCAGGCTCGGGGAGTGGGAGTGGGATCTCTTCAGGCCCTAGCCCATGTTTAAGTCCTTTGAGGAAGGTGATGCATGTAAGTCCTTTACTCACCCACTTTGAATCTACTTTGCTTTCTGTTGGTTGGTTGAGGGGTTTTTCTTTGCCTTGGGCTTTCTTTTGGGGTTTGGGGGGCTATTCTTTATTCAGTCCCAGCACTACTAGATCCAATATGTAGGTGTGCTCTTGTGTGTAAATGATGATCCAGCTCTAGTGAGCAGACAAGTCTAGTCTATATCATGGGGGTCGACATAGCTAGTGTTCGACAGGCATAGCTGAGCGGTGGGACTGCTGGACAATTTAGTAGCCTAGTCTAGGTTAATGGGGGGATATTGTTTGGTGGGTAGTGGGGGAGGGTTTTGGCCTATATAGTCTAGGTTCTCTTCCAATAAAAATCTGCAGAACTTTGAGTCTGTTAAAAAAAAAAAAAAAAAAAAAAAAAAAAAAAATAGATTTAGATAATAGCTTAGACTTAGATAGCAGCTTGGGCTTAGATGATAGTTTGGGCTTAGGTGGTGGCTTAGGTGATAGCTTGGGCTTGGGTGGCAACTTAGACTTAGGTAGTAGCTTGAGCTTGAATAATAGCTTGGCCTTGGGCAGTAGTTTGGGCTAAGGCAGTGATGGCTTAGACTTAAGTAATAGCTTGGACTTGGATGGTATCTTTAGAGGCCTCAGGAACCTCAGAAGTAGAGACTTTAGGAGCAGTCTGAGGGATAGCTTCAAGTGTAGTCCTTTTGATAAATTACTTCAATCTTCTTTTTCTTTTTCTTATATTTATCATCAGTCTTAGGTTCATTATTATTCAACTAGATGACAATCTTATTGATAGTATTATTCATATTCTCAAAGACTTTAGAAAGATAATTGATATAGAATTGAAGTTTTTTATAAAGTGAGGTTATTTTTTGGTTTTTGGTTTTTAGTTTGTTTTTTATTATTTAAGCCAGCTTATTTATATATATTTTATCTATACTTGTTGCAATATCTGAAGCTCTTGGCTTATGCTTATTGCTTACAGACTTGTGGACTTATACTTATTGCAATATTTAAAGCTCTTAGCTTATACTTATTACTTATAGAATTGTGGGCTTATGCTTATTACTTATAAAATTGTTGGCTTATGAGCTTGTATTACTCATAGAATTGCAGGCTTATACTTGTTGTAATATTTAAAGTTCTCAGCTTATACTAGCTGCTTATAGAATTATAGGCTTATACTTGTTGTAATATTTAAAGCTCTTAACTTATATTTATTGTTTATAGAATTGTAGGCTAAAAATTGTTATAATATTTGAAGCTCTTGGCTTATGCTTATTACTTGCAGAATTGTGAGCTTACAGGCTTTTATTACTTGTAGAATTACAGACTTATACTTGTTGAAATATTTAAAGCTCTTGGCTTATGCTTGTTACTTATAGGATTGTAGACTTATGCTTGTTATAATATTTAAAGCTCTTGGCTTATATTTATTATTTGTAGAATTATAGACTTATAAGCTTGCAAACTTAAGCATTTTAGATATAATGACTAAGTATATATAATATATATCTTTAAGCTTTAAATATATTTGAAATTCTATGTATTATGCAATTTATATTACTTATTATTCATTACTAGTACTCCTGAGCAGACACAATAATATCTCACTCATCTTATTAAAGCTAGAAATGATAAAAATTATATTCAAATATTATAATTAAGTATATATTCAGATATTATATTCAGATATAGTATATCTATAAGTTCTGAGTTGTATTTGTATAATATAATATCTGAGTATTATATTTATTTAGTATTTTAAAATTTAACTATATTTTGAGATTTAAGATTAGCTAGTATTATTGGAATATTAGACTGATTATTATGTCTTTAAATACATATATTCATGAATTGTTTCAGAGTCTAAAGCACCTCTTTTAGCTGCTATAAGATCTTTACTACTTAAAAAAACTCTCTCAATTAGAGCACTTATTGCTGAGATAGCTAAGTAGTTATATACTATTTTTACTAAATTTGAGAAATCTCCATTCTAATATTTCCAATCAATTAAATTAATTAGAGAAACTCAAATAATATTTTGAATTGATCTAATTCAAATATAAATTTCCAACTTATTTTTCACTAAGATAATATATCAACTTTTATTTAAAATTTAACAGTTTCACTTTTCAAATAAGCATCTATCTTCTGCTCAGAATTTATTATCAGTTTTTGTTTTTTATTAAATATATATTCATATAGTGCAGTATTAATATCATCTCATATTTCTTCATAATCTTCAGAACTTATTCAATTAATTGATTCAGATAAAGAAGCATAGTTTATATTATAAACTATATGAAGTTTTTCTTTGGTCTCTTCAATCTAAATATCTTCCCAATCATGTAATAAATATGTTCTAGCTTAAATCTGAGATTGAGTACTGGTTTTCATTAAAAAATATAATAAAATAAAATTTAAATTAAATTAGTAGTAGTTAACAAGTAAATTTCAAAATAGATTTATACTGATTTCAATACTAAACAAATTCAGAAATAGATTTATACTATCTTCAACATTAAGTGAATTTTGAAATATTTACTTATTAGTATCAATATAATAAATTGGAGTATTTGTTATTGAATAATATATCTTCAACTTGATAATAGCTATAGTTAGTAAGGTAAATAATATTCAGCTCTTCTGTATGTTTTTGAATTTCTGATTATTATCCTTCAATATATCTATTAGAAAGTTGTAAATAGGAATAGCAGAATAAATTATTAGATAATTATATATAATAAGCTACAAGATCTATTACTTGTTTAAAGTACTTTAGTATATTAATAATATCTTTTAGCATTTGCTAAATATAGTCTTCTATAGTATATTTTTACAAATCTTTATTAGCTATAACTGTTGAGATTAAAGGTTATGAATAAATTAATTTATTAGATTATTTGAAGAAAAAACTGAAAAATATAAAATTAAATATAATATAATCAGCTTATCTCTGATAATTCTAAGGTCTGTTCAACTATCAAATATGTTGAATTCCATTAAGTTTTAATATCCAAAATAAGTTCTTTTGGATTGCAGACTCTAAAAGCTTTATATTATATAGTAAATCTCTCTCAATGTTATAGTAATAACTAGATCTTGATAATAATTAATTAGAGCTTTGATATTATTTCTTTAGATCTATCTTCACTCATATTATCATTAGCTATTAAATAAATTAAAAAGTCCTAAATAGCTAAATTAATAATATGAGATAGGCAGTATATATATTATATTAGCTAATAGTTGAGATTAGTATGATAAAACTCTATCATAATTATTTGAAAAAACATAATATTGTTAGATATATTGTCTATTATTATAGTTAATATCTAGAGTAAAAAATCAATAATTTGAATATAAGATAATCTTTTTTTAAAAATATAACTTTTTTCAAAAACTCAACCTTTTTTGAAAACCTAACTATTTTTGAAAATCCAATCTTTTTTGAAAACCTGACCTTTTTTGAAAACCAGATCTTTTTTAAAAACCCAACCTTTTTTGAAAACTTAACCTTTTTTAAAAATCCAACCTTTTTTAGAAATTCAATATTTTTCAAAAATCCAATCTTTTCAAAATATAATCTTTTTAAAAGGCTTGTTCTCTATATATCTTTATCTATATATCAAAATCTTAAATATAGTTCACAAAGACATTAGTAAGATTTTTTTTTTTTTTTTTCCGCTGAAAGATAATTTTATTTTTACTACACAAAAATGAAGCGAAAAACGCGACAGGCGACAGGCATGAGCCACTGCCCTGATCCATCTCTTCGCACCACTCAGACTCCCCTTCCTCTTCTCCGCTCTCAGACTTATTCTTTGACCTTCTTGGTACCATGGAGCAGACCGGTCCTACGGACAGTAATGAGACCAACCTTCTGACCAGCGGACGAGTCGCGGGCGACCATCAACGCGTGACCAATGTGCTGATGGTTACTACCACCGTGAGGATGGTCGACGGGATTCATAACCACACCACGAGTCTTAGGCCAACAGTTATGCTTAGCCTTGTACTTATGATAAGTGCGACCAGCCTTAAAGAGGCTTATCGATACGACCGCCACCAGTGACGATGCCGACCTGGCTGCGGGCAGATGAGGGGACGACCTTCTTGGCACCTGAAGGGAGCTTGATGCAGGTCCTTCTGTCGTCGAGAGAGTGGCCGATGATGGTGGCATAGTTGCCCGAGGCACGGGTGATGGCACCATGGTCACCCGTGGTCTCCTCCACGTTGCAGATGATGGTACCCTCGGGCATCGATGAAAGAGGGAGTACGTTGCCCACGATGAGGGCTGCCTTCTTACCAGCATAGATGAATTGGCCAGTGTACATGCCTTTCGTGGTGATGAAAGTTTGCGTGCGGAGTTTGTACCTGTAGGGGTCATGGAAGACGACCTTGGCAAGCAGGGCGCCACGTCCTGGGTCGTGGATGATCTCTTTGATGATACCACAGATGTAGCTGTTGCGCTCAGTGAAGTCCAGAGCCCTCAACTTGGCGGCACCCTTGCGGTGAGTGTTGTGGGACTTGAAGATCCCCCCTGGACCTTTCCTTTGAGCATGGATGACACGACCCATTGGATATTAATTTACCTTAGATCGTTAAAGGACAAAAGGGAGGCCAATGACGGACTTATTACATTGGAAGAAAAGAGGAGTAAGATTTTCACCTAAATGAGATCCTGATAGCTTGATAAAATCAATCAATATATAGTTGAGTTACTAATTTTAATAAATCTAGTATATATAAACTCTAAGAAATGCATATATATTGAATGATATCTATATATCAATAGTGAAGAATATTTGACCAGATACATATTATTTCTAAATAAATAAATTGAAATAAGATTAATTTAAAGCTATTTAACTTTAAAATATTCAAATTTTATTTAATATTAAAATATTAAATCTTATCTATAGTGTAATTTTGATAGTATTATATTTACATCTGAAGGCTAGTCTAATTTCATTTTATATTATTCTAGTAGAAGAAATAATATTATTTGGTTTCAGAAGACAAAAAAGATCTTTTAGCTCTAAATTCTCAATAACTATAAAAGGCAGACTATTATGGATAATTCAGTAAATAAGTTTGTCTTAAAATAACTTAATAGAGAATTTTGGCTATTTAGAGAATTATTAAGTAGTAATGAATTAATAATAAGAATAATAAGAAAAGAAAAAAAGCAGATAAGTTATATACAAACTATACTTTCAAAAAAATAACTCTATTGCCCCTGTTTGATAACTCTTATGAAATTTGTTAAAATGTGCTCATAAATTTGTTATTGAACTACTAATAGTCTTATATAATACTTTATAGTAGTTATATTTAATTCAGATATCTCTATTTTTCTTATGCTCTTTTATAAACTCCTTCCAAATATCAGATCACTCTTGTACTTTTTCTTTTCCTTTCTCAGATAAGATTATACTTATAGAAACTAAACTTGTTAAAGCTAGACTTATTGAAGCTGTATCTGACACTGAGGCTATTATTATAGTATCCTTCATAAAGAGTGTAAAAGATATATCTGACATGATTACTTTGGGAGAATATATTGTGACAAACTATAAAACATAGCAATCTCAAAACCTAACCAGGTGATATGAACATTAGTATAGCATAGTAATCAGTAACTATTACCGCAGAAAATGTATAAATAACCAGATAGCTAAAGAAGGGAATAATATAAGCAGTGGCTGTCCTCTGGACAGTAGCTATCTGCTAGATAGTAGCTATCTACTCAAATATACCATATAGCCAATCTATAGTTAGCCACATAGCAACCAGATAGCAACCACAATGTATAAATTACCTCAGAGACTAGAGTGAATAAACCTCAGTCCAAAAGTTGAATACAAACCAAAGTAAAAGTTAATTATCTAGTACACTTAGGAGAAATGCCTGCTAAAAGCCACTTGATTCTAAAGGAATTGGATTGTAACACTTAGGAGATATGCCTGCTAATGAGCCACTGCTAAGAAGTTGTGAGCTTAGTTCTCTTCTCTTTTACTTTGGTCTACTTTCCAATATAAAGAAGAGTTCATTTTGATTTACTTGCCAGACAAAGCCAGAAGCCTGGCAAATCCACATTGTCTACCATTTTTGAGTTATCTACTATTCCCAGTAAAGCCCATCATCTGAGTTATTGTTCCCAGAGAGCCTGCTATATTCTTATCTAAGTTATTTGAGTTATCAAGTTATCCACCTTATCTAAGTTATTCAAATTATCCACCTTGCTCAATTTATCTGAATCACCCACTAAATTAAGTTATCTGCCAGATCACTATATTTCCAGTTGACCCACATAAGGAAATCCACTTGTACTATACAGAGATCATTATACTATACAAGAGATTATTATGCCAGAAATCGCATACTTTTGGAGATTGCCTCGCTATACAAAATTGTGGTATTCCCAGTTGATCTGAATAAGGAATCCACTCACACTACACACAAATTGACTACTACCCATGAAGGAAACCACTCACACAAACCACTGTTACACTCAAGAACCTGTCCCAAAAAGGAAACTGCTCATATAGTATCCAGAACTTGACTATTGTACCACTAAATACTATGAACATTTTGTTGCTTTTAACAAAGTAACTGGGGGCTCAAGCCAAACTACATCAACCTCCAACCTTGTAATTTGCCTCTATTGAGCCGGGTACATTACATTTGGGGGCTCAACTGGGAAGATTTCAAAAATTGATATGACTTTTCAGCTCATAAGAACCTACAGTCAAACTGGATACAACACTAACCTCTGCCACTACAGGAGAACCAGTTATCACCAGCATCTGGACAAGAAGAGAAGTAATTATATCAAGACTTACCAACTATCCAGTATCAGAAGATTCCTAACCAGAAGGCAGTACAGCCTAAAATCCCCAACCAAATCAACCAGACAATGCTGGCAGCCCTGCTAGAGACTTCAAAGAACTTATATAAGAACTAGAAGATCTTATCACATGAACCCAAGACCTTACAGCCAGACACCCCATACCAGTTTCATTAATCTCACCAATAGAACCTTTTCCACAACCCCTTGCAGAGTTAGAAGTAGTTTCTATAAGAATACCTAGGCTTATTCCACTTTGTCCAAGGTCCAGAATACCATCCTCAAGAAACCCAAGCACTTCCATCTCCAGTAACAGTTCAGAAAGCAAATCAGAATCAGAATCTAAACCTGAACCAGAATCATAAGAAAGTGACAATGAAAAGACCACCTCATTACCAACCTTTACAAGATACCTGGAGGAAGACCCCAGAGAATTCCTTGATGGAATTGAAGGAATCACAGCCTTGAGGAATCTCTCAGATGAAAGAAAAATCACCATCTATAAGGCTCAGCTCAGAGAACCAACCAGAGGAATTTTCTATTGAACAGTAAACAACCCTGATTCAGAACTGGCAAGACAGATACAAGCAGCAATGTTTTATGAGCTAGAATATGAGACCATGGTCCACTGGCTCATTGAAAAGTATGCAGGAAATGAAACCCACCAAGAATCCGTCATGGGGGTGAAGATGAATATTGAAGAATCACCCAGAGCCTTCTTCACAAGAATTTAGAAAAGAATGTATGCTGCTAGGTTCAATGCCACCAACCAGGACATCATCAGTCCAATGACCTTCATGAATGGAATTTCCCCAAACATTGCCCAGCATGTTTGCACTCTAGGCATTAGAAGGTCTGAAGAGCAAGTAGATGTAGCCCAAGGATTCTTTGATATCAGACAAGGAACTATCTAGAGTGATCATGATAAGAAAGAAGATAAAGAAGACATCCTGGTCAAAGCCCTACAAGGACTCCTTCAAGGACAAGAAAGATCCAAAGAAAGAAGGCCAGCCAAGGAAGGAAAAAAGGACAGAAGTGAAATTCAAGACCTCAGCTCCAAATTGGACTGATTGGTTGAACAGATTGAAAAACTTACCACATGCAAAAATCAGGGCTACCAAGATTATAGAGGATACCCACCACAGAGGAGCCAAGGTTATCCACCAAGAGATAATAGGAATTACCAGTAAGAAGAAAGAAGGTACTCTGTCCAAGACAGAGCCCAAGTCTAATGCTTTCACTGTAGACAATTTGGACACTATGCCACTGAATGTAGCAACAAAAGAAGTAACCAAAGGGACTCAGAATCATCAAACTGAAGGAATGACACCTAGTACAAGAAGACCAAAGCCCATCCTATTGAAGATTTTGAGGAAGCAAGCAATAGTGAAGACTACAGTGACCTAGATCTGTACCCTACCAAGGTTACTACCTAAAAAACAGTCTACCTAGCAGAAAAGAGGAAGAGACCTGTAGGAAGACTATCTAGAAATATCAGCAGAAGAATCATTCAAGAGAAAGATGAAGAACATGAAGAAGAACAAGTAGAAATACCTTCCTGAACCCCCTCACCTTTTGTCCCTGAGACAAATGCATTGCTACCAGAAGATGAAGAAATGGAACAGAAAGAATGAGAACCTGCTACTTAAAAGTCAAAGATGAAGTACACCCCAAAGACCAATCCTAGAGACATCTACAATGAAGCCTAGTAGAAGATTCAAGAGGCCAAGATAGAAGTCTCTCTTCTGCAGTTTCTGCAACTAATACCAGCTGGAGTCTGAAACAAATTGCTGAGAATTACCAGGTCTAGCACTGGCCAAGTTCCAATCCCACAGCAAGAACCAGTTCCCATCTCTGTTCAAGTAGCTGAAAGACATGTCAGCACCTATCTACATAGAGACATTGGAGGACAAAAGGCAAAAACTCTTATAGACACTGGAGCAGCTATCTGTGTCATTGCCAAATGATTCCTAGATACCCTCCAATGGCCTATTGATGGACCATCCAATCTCAGCATCATAGTAGCAGATAGAGCTCAAAATCAACCCCTTGAAGAAGTATGAAATATCACCATCTCTCTTGGACACATTCAGTTCTCTATCCCAAAAGCTATCGTTACTGAAGCTATCACCTATGATATGATTCTTGGTACCAACTGAATGAAGGAAATGAATGCAGTCATTGATATTGGTCAACAAGTACTCAAATTTGACTACTGAGATAGGAAGTACAGATTAAGGTAACTAGTTATGAGTAATTGAAAAAGAAGAAAAAGGTCACTATTTAGGAGGAATATACCAGCAGTCAAGAATCTACCACAGAAGAAGAGGAAGAATCTGAAGATGGAAATGATTCCAGACTCAATCCTCGAATTAACCTGGAGGATGACAGATCAGAAGACAATGTGTGAGCTAAGAACACTATCTCTATCACCATTGGAGCTATTGCAGGAGAAGCTAAAGAGTGCTCCACCTGCCTCAAGAGACACAAGTGTCCTGAGCACTCCTCCAAGATCATGGGAATAAGGAAATCACCTGACAAAGCCTGCCCAGAGTACAGAAAGAAGAAAAAGAAATGCAGATATGTTCCAGAAACACCTGCAACCAAAGCTGCAGAAGTATAAGTAATTTGGGGTCAAGAATCATCCAAGGAAGAAGAAACTTCTGATCAAGAAGTTCCTGAACAAGAAGCACCTGAAGAAGAAGAGGTCCCTGAACTCATTCCCTGAGATGATCCTCACTGGACACCACCTGAAGACAATGACCCTTGGAATACAGAAGAAGGACCCAATATAATTATCATTATCTCTAAGAAAGAAACTCACCAAGAAAAGGCTTTTCAGCTAGGAAGATGTCCACACCAAATGGTCTTCCACTCTCCTCAAGACTACTGCTATCAGTGCTATTTACTAGACCAACAGGAGAGATAGAAACCCCAGAGACCAGAACCCCCAAACACAGTTGCACAATCAACTACCTTCTAAGAAGTTACCATGAAGTTGCAGAGCCGATTCAGGGGACAAGGCTTCTTCATCCAGATAGAAATATATCCCTTGTCTACTCTTCTACCTACTTATGACTAAGATGGATACTGATTTCCAAAACAACAAGAGATCAACAACTGGGAACATTATTTCTGAGCAATGGGATATTGCAATCATAGAAGACACCCAGACTGCCAAGACTGCAGGCATCAAAAGATCTATCTCAGTTATGATATTGCAGTTCACACTTTGAAGAGAGGAGATAACTGAAGCCAGATCTAAAAAAGCCAGACCAAAAAGCCAGGAAGAAGAACCCTCAAGATCTATGATTTAGGAGAAGATATTCTAGCTTTCATCAGATAGTAACTCACTAAGGATGGACAGAAGATGCTACCAACTTAATGGAAGCCCTAGACCCTACAGAAAGAAGGGAAATCAACTATCTCTGAGACCCCTCTACTGGAGCCAGATGGCTGCACCTCAACCTCAGAGCCTAGAGGCTCTCTGCTAGTGGAGCTTTAGCTCTAGGACAGCCTGAACCCAGCAAGGATATTGCCCAGTATGCCCTGCTATATCCCAAGGCCAAACCCACAACTAAAGTTCACTCAGAGGATATAGGATATGATCTTCACAGTCTGGAGGATGAATCTATCAAGCTAGGAAAGACCTTTATGATCAGAACTGAATTAGCTATGCAGCCACCCCAAGGAGCTTATATCTAACTGAGCTCAAGATCTGGACTTGCCAGACAAGGAATAACTGTAGAAGGAGGAACCATTGACCCAGAATATATAGGCGAAATCAAGGTTATTCTATACAACAGTAGTATAGAATGGCACCAAATCATTAGAGGACAGAAGATTGCCCAAGCAGTCTTTATGAAAGTCAAGACCCTGCAATTACAAGAAGTTTCTGAATTGACTGAAGGGACAAGACAAGCCAAAGGATTTGGAAGTTTAGACAAAAAGAAAGTACACCTCCTTCAAGTCAACCACCTCAAGAGGAATATTCCCCAGCAAGTATACTGGCAACCAGTCAGATTACACAAGAATTGAAGTCCAGAGAACAAACTACCTTTGAAATCTTTGCACCATCTGACCACAGAAACCTTTTCTTTGAACCCAAGGAAGATATTCCCTACCTGGACATAGAGGGACATACATTCCCTGACAAGATGAACCCAGTACACTCCTGAGCAACCAACCAAAGTTGGGAAACCATCATCTTGCCAAAAGAAACTATCATAGGACACCTGGTATCTTTTTTCAACCAAACTCATAGAGAAGTTTATGAACTAAACCTATTGGGAAATGGCAAAAGGTCCCAGAAGAAAGGAAAGGTCACTCTGTGATCCATGAGATAGTGAAGCCTTCCACTAACATTGGAGAAGAATTGATACCTCAACAATAGCAACAATTAGTAAAAATTCTCAATAAATATCAAGATATCTTCACCACTAATTATGGCAATCTGCCATACAATCCATCATATCACTATAGCATAAATACAGGAAATGCAACACTCATCTGGCAGAAACCCTATAGAATACCTCATCACTTAAAAATATTCAAAAAGGAGCACATTCAAGAACTCTTAGACAATAGAGTCATCTGACCCTCTACCAGCCCCTGGGCTAGCCCTATACTTATTGTACCAAAGAAAGAAGGATGGAGACTCTGTGTGGATTACAGGAAACTCAATTCAGTCACTGAAAAGGATGCCTATCCTTTGCCCAGAATCAATGACCTTTTGGATCAGTTATAAGATGCCAGATACTTCAGCAGTATAGACCTCTTCACAGGATTTCATGAGATTCCCATAGACCTCAAAGATATTCAAAAGACAGCCTTCCTTATCTTAGGAAAACTGTTTGAATATCTCTGAATGCCCTTTGGACTCTGCAATGTACTCCCCACCTTTCAGAGAATGATGAATTCAGTCTATGCCCCCTTGATCTACTACTGCCTGATTGTATATATGGACAATTCCAACATCTATTCAGCAAATTTTGAAGAACACCTGTACCACCTAGAGGAATTCTTCAAGCTCACCTGCAAGAACTACTTGAGATTGAATGTAAAGAAATACTACTTTGGGAAACAGAAACTTGAATTCCTTGGATTTATAGTTTCAAAAGAAGGAACTCATGCAGACCCAAAAAAAACCAAGAAGATTAATGATTGGCTAATACCCAAGACCCCAAAGGAAACACTATCATTCCTGATACTAGTATTCTACTACAGAAGGTTTATCAAGGACTTTGTACAAATCACTGCCCCAATCTGAATTCTTCTCAAGAAAGGAGTACCATTTAAGTGGACAGAATCACAAGAAACAGCCTTCCAAGAACTCAAGAACCACATGACTACAGCATCAATTCTTGTGCACCCCAATCTACAGAAGCCATTCATCTTGTATACAGATGCTTCCAAAGATGGCCTAGGAGTAGTTCTAGCCCAAGAAGGATCTGACCAACAACACTATGTGATAGTTTATACAAGCAGAGCTACTAATCAGCAGCAGATGAACTATGGTAGCACCAAACTGGAATGTCTTGCAGTCATATAGGCAGTCACCCTGTTTAAGCATTACCTCATCAGAAAAAAATTCACCCTGATCACAGACCATGCAGCTCTCAAATGGCTATTCAACTGCAAGGAACCCACTGGAATCCTAGTTCGCTGGATCCTTATCCTTCAGAATTACAAAATCACCATCATCCACAAAGCAGAGAAAGCTCACAATAATGTTGATGTACTTTTCCACCAGCCCCAATGAACTAGAAAAAGGGTGTCCCAAGGAACTACACCCTAAAGGAAGCTCCTCAGACCATCAAGGCACAAGAAGATCTCATCCGAAAAGAACATCAGAAAGCCCACCAAGAACAGGCAAATATAGAAGAAAAACTGTAAATAATATACCAATACTGGCCCAACCTTAGAGCATAAGTCTGGGATATAGTTAAGAAATGTGACACCTACTAGAAGTACCAAGGAAGGAAGAACTATCAAGCACCACTGTAACCAATTGCACCACCAGACACATCTTTCAGAGATGGGGAATAGATGTAATTGGACCTCTACCAGTTACACTAAGAAGAAACAAATATATCCTTTTACTTATAGAACATCTGACCAAGTGGCCCAAAGCTTTCCCAATAGAAATTACAGATGCCTTAACCATTGTAGACCTTCTCCATGGACTCATACTCATATATGGACCCCCAGAAGAACTCATCTCTGACTGAGGCACAGAATTCATCAATAACATAATCACAAGTTATACCTGAATTCACAAGATCCACCTTAAGTGGACTACATCATACTACCCTCAGACCAATGGCATGACAGAGAGAATGAACCAGACCATCAAAAATGGACTTGCCCAAGTCAATCCTACCAATTGGGACCTCTGCTTACCCAAGATCCTATGGGAAATTTGAAATACCCCTGCTGTCTCCACTAAACAAAAGCCATTCAAAATGATATTTGCTAAAAAAACTAGATTTGCTGACCATGAGAATCTTGGAGACCTCTTTAAGAAGGCAGAACAGTTATATAATTAAGCCTAAGGTCAGATTATCAAAGCCCAAGAAAGACAAAAGAAGTACTATAACCAAAAACAAAAGGATCAGGAGATCAAGATTGGAGATCAAGTATTAGTTTGGAGAAGCATGATTGAAACAAATTTTGCTGCCAAACTGGAACCCAAATGGGAAAGACCTTATCTTGTACACAACATCAGAGGAACCAGCATCTATTTAAGAAACATAGATAGATGTGTCTTGAGAACTCTAGTTCACATCAACTGACTCAAGATATACCTACACAAACCATGACCCAAAGAATAGATCAGTGCCTCCAAACCCTCATCCTTAGTTTCTTTTAGGCTCTACTAATTCTCTTACCCCAGTTCCACCAACTTGAAGGAATCCCAATACAATTGATCCAGAAGCATCAAGAGAATCTTGCTATTGCCCAAAGATTGTTACAGATCTACCATCTACAGGCCTTCTATAATATTGGACAACTACTTCAAGAACAGCCATACATTAGAGGACTAGCTGACATAACCTGCCAAGAAGCAAGAACTGCTAAACAAATCTACATCTTATACAAACGAAATGTTGGAGCCCTGGTGTAGTCTCACTTCTACTTAAACAATATTCATCAGATGAATGAGACCACCTTTCAGAGTATTTTTCAATAAGTAGACATCCTGTTTTCTGAAGAACAAGAAGAAGATCCAGAGCTATAATAGAGTGACACAGATATAGAAGAAGATGATGATGGAACAGACATAGATGCAGAAGATGTCTATACTTATTGGAATAATGACTAAAGGATAGTCTGGGCAGACTACCCTTTAGTGGGGGCTGATGTAACAAACTACAAAACATAGCAATCTTGAAACCTAATCAGGTGATATGAATATTAGCATAGCATAGTAACCAGCAACCATTACTGTGAAAAATGTATAAATAACCAGATAGCTAAAGAAGGGAATAATGTGAGCAGTAGCTGTCCCCTGGACAATAGCTATCTGTCAGACCATAGCTGTCTACCCAAATATACCATAAATAGCAAATCTATAGTTAGGTATGTAGTAACTAAATAGCAACCACAATGTATAAATTACCCCTAGAGACAAGAGTAAATAAACCTCAGTCTGAAAGTTGAATACAAACCAAAGCAAAAGTCAATTGACTGGTACACTTAGGAGAAATGCCTACCAAAAGCCACTTAATCCTAAAGGAATTAGATTATAATACTTAAGAGATATGCCTACCAACAAGTTACTGCCAAGAAGTTGTAAGCTTGGTTCTCTTCTCTTCCACTCTAGTCTACTTTCTGATATAAAGAAGAGTTTGTTTTGATTCACTTGCCAGACAAAGCCAGAAGACTGCCGAATCCACATTGTCCACTATTTTTGAGTTATCTGCCATTTCCAGTAAAGTCCATCACCTGAGTTATTATTCCCAGAGAGCCCACTATATTCTTATCTAAGTTATCTGAGTTATCAAGTTATCCATCTCATCCAAGTTATCTGAATTATCCACCTTACTCAATTTATCTGAATTACCCACCAAATTGGGTTATTCACCAGATCATTACATTTCCAGTTGACCTATATAAGAAAATCCACTTATACTACACAGAGATCATTATACTATACAAGAGATTGTCATGCTAGAAATTGCATACTTTTGAAAATTACCTTACTATACAAAATTGTAGCATTCCCAGTTAATCTAAATAAGAAACCTACTCACACTATATACAAATTGACTACTATCCAAGAAGGAAACCACTCACACAAACTGCTGCTATACCCAAGAATTTGTCCCAAAAAGGAAACTACTCATACAGTATCCAGATCTTGACTATTATACTGCTATGTAACGAACCAGGATATACTACCCGAATTATACCTTAGCCAGATGACGCGAACAATTAGCCAGATGACATGAATACCCAGCCTAGTAACTTGCAACCATTGCTGTGGTAACTGTATAAATAGCCAGACTACCAGATAAGGTATATCTGTGCAGGACCTGCACACCTGTGCTGGACCTGCACACTTGTGCTGGACCTGCACACTTGTGCTGGACCTGCACACTTGTGCTAGACCTGCACAACTTGCCATAGATAGCAAATCTATAGTTAGCCACATAGTAACCGGATAGCAACCAACTTGTATAAAAATACCCCAGAGAATG
>RBNI01000631.1:0-28453 GCA_003990745.1 Jimgerdemannia flammicorona | reverse complement strand
AAAAAAAAAGAGATGTAATAAGATGAGCAATTATGTGACCCAGTGAGTGATGACATCATATAATTGAGCATTACATATGAATGATGGATGAATGATGTAGAAAATGACATGAAAAACAATATTCAGTTTATCTCTGATAATTAGTATTATAGCAACTATTGTCACAGTAACTAATCATTACTTAGTAATTGAGGTCCTGATTATAAAGTTGTTTTTGTCACAAACTACCTGACAAAGGTCACAATCATAAAACCTCACTATAGTTACCAAATTAGTCACTTATACTTAGTCAGAAATCACAGACCAATTTGTATAAATACCCTCTAGTTTCTATTTGAAATAAAGCAGTTTTAGTTCAGTCCTTGATATAAGAATCAAGCCCCCCTCTATACACACACATTATCCTGAGTCTTAGTAATGATATCTAAGTAACTCTAGTGTTTCTAACTAAACTCCAGAAGTCTAGCTAACTTCTGCCAGAACTGAGACCAGTATATAAATCTCCAAAGACTTAAGTAAACCCATTGAACCTGAATTCCAAGGCAAATTTAATCTATATATAGTAAAGAACAAGACTCTTGAAAGATAGGAAAAATCAGAAAGACCTTTGAAAGATAAGGCACTACCACTATAATTACTTTTAAGTGAGCACTTCCTCAAACTGAAGACTTCTTGGTATACATTATATACTAAGTCCCTAAGTAATACCTTATTTCCCTAAGTATCTAAAGGATTAGAGAGAGATAGAAATAAGAGTTATTATAACTTGGTAGCAGCAGATTACCAGCCAAGAAGGCACCAAGAACATACTCTTGAGAAGTTGGAACAAGACCAACCTTGGACAGGAGTAAACCCCAGAACCAACTATAGATTTTCTAGAATCAAACCCTCAAACCAGAGCCAGAGAAGCCCTTACCATTAGGACCAAGTGGTACCAGGAAACCACAGACCCAAGGACTCACTAGCTTGTAATTGACTAGACTTACAGAGATCTATACCAGACCTTTAGTACTTACCACCCAGAACTTAGGAATATAATCAGCTGCTGTAGGTTTTATAAACTTCTCTATGGCTATATTGGAATTACCAGGACCCCAGAATCTACTGCTATAGCCACCCAGGATTTTCTAGATTATATCTCACCTCCTGCTGCAAAAGAAGTAGCTGCTAAGTAGATTACCTCTGACAGATATCATCATACTCTCACTAAGACCTCACTCTACTACAGACTAGTTGTATACTATGTCTCTGCTATAACTAGATATGAGAATGAGCAAGCAGGCCACCTATCTTATACTACTGAATAAGAGGTAGGTCCATCTACCTAACCAGAACCTAATATCCTCTTTGAAGGACCCAGTCAGTATGAGGACACACTATCTCATCAGGAAAGAGAGTTAGATGAAGACTCTACAGAATACCAGTCTAATGATAGTCAACAAGAAACAGTAGGCCTAGGAATTTACCAAGGAACTATAGGTCAAGAAGATCAGACCCCAGAACCAATCTAGCCATCTATATAGAGGTTTGGTTTACTCTCTCTCATAGAACTATTTGATCTAATATTCAGAAATCAAGTAACTCCAAGTCATACAATACTACAACCTCATCAAGAACAATCTTCAGGAGAATCTACCCCCACAGGCCCACCACCAATAGTCAATACAATGGTAGATGCCAATATTGCAGCACTGACTATCCAGCTAGCTGTACCAGCAGAGATAGTAGAACAGATTACTGAACAGAATAAGCTAATCAAGACCTTGTAAATTCCAACATTCAGTCAAAAAAACAGTAACATTGAAAACTTTATCAATACAGTTGATATAGGTTATCAAGCAAACCAATGGAATGACAACCAAGTGCCTACAGGAATACTCACCAATAACCAGAATAATACCCTTCAATAGTTATTTACCATATCAGTAGCACAAGTAGAAACAGTAGTCACATTCTTCACTGGAATAGCAGCTGAATTCTAGTATACCTTGGAACAGCACCCAGTAACCTGGGAGGACTGCCCTCAAGTTGCCGGCCAAGCACAAGCCCATAACAGACCAGGATGGGATGACTATGAAGCAGGCCCAGGACTCAAGATCTTGCTACTGACCAAATTCTGAAATATAGCCTACATATAAGAAACTTAGAACAAACTGGCCCAGATGAAATTCCATAAGAATGGCAAGGAGGATCTAGAAACCTTTGCCACCAGGATAGATGTCTACCTCAAAACTAGTGCTCCGAATGAGTCAATCCAGATGGGATTCGAATCAACAATTGTTTTGATTTCCAAATTAGACAATTAAATGTTTACATCAATAACTTGATGAATAATCATCCGAATTTGATGATCTTGGTGTCATTTAAAAGCTTGTAATAAGGCCTTTCTAATGATACCAAGAACATTAAAATCGGATTGCGCGTTGCCTATATATTAAGGAAACTGTTCCATTTGATGAAATTTCCAAAATCAGCAAATCAAATAATTTCAAAATCGGTGATTCCAACATTTTCCTTTATAACTCAGCAACACATGATCTGATTTCAATGTTCTTGATATTATTAGATAGGCCTTATTAAGGGCTTTCAAATAACATCAAGATCATCAAATTTGGATGATTATTCATCGTTATTGATGTAAACATTTAATTGTCTAATTTGGAAATCAAAACAATCATTGATTTGAATCCATCTGGATGGGATTCGAATCTCATCCAAGTTGATCCAGATGGGATTCAATCTGAATCAATCCGAATTCCATCCAGATTAAATTGTCTCATTAGGAGTACTACTCAAAACTATTAGACTTACCTATCAGGAAAACAATTTGGCAATTAATAATATCAGAGCCAACCATCTCTTTACAGTCCTACCAGACTGGCTCACCAGAAGTTTAAGGAACAAGGCCTCCCCCAAAGATATCTCCACTACTCATGGTGCTTTACCCAAGTACAAAGAAGAGCCCATGAAATCTTTGCTGCACAGGCCCCACAAAATCCAGAACACAAGAAAGATAACTAAGATAGGAGAAATCCCACCAAAAGGAATGATCAAAGAAATGATCAAAGGAACCAGTGAAACCCCAGAGGACCCAGACCTTCTACTGAGGACAAAAAGAAGTAGCTTTGTGAAAAAGGATTGTGTTTTATCTATAGGAAGACAGGATATATCTTATTTAAATGCTCTGAGAAGAGAAATAGATCAGGTGAACCAAGTAACCAGAACATTACTGTCATTGGAGAAGGTCCAGGAAAGAAGAACTCTGAGAATATCATTAAAGTACAGAAAATTTGGTATAAGGCTACTATTCCTACTAAAGCCCATCTCACTGATGCTAGGTATGATCTCTATAGTAGCTAAGATCTCACTATTCCACTAAGTATCAATGCTACAGTACAAATAGGGATTGCAATACAAGCCTCCAAAAGTACATACATCTATCCTACTGAGAAAAGCAGCCTAGCTAAAGAATTCAACATTAGGCTAGAAGAAGGAGTAGTTGATCAAGAATTTACTAATGAAATCTGTATTATCTTGTGAAATTTTGGAGACACATCATTTGAAGTCAAAGCAGACCAAAGAATCACTCAAACAATTATTGAAAAAATCTGTCAAGATCTCACCATTAAAGAAGTCCCCAAGCTCTCTCAGACAGACTATAGTAAGAAAGAGTTTAGATCAACCAACAAACCCCCTAGTCAAAAGGTCACTACTATGAAGGAAGATAATGAAAACTGGTATAAGAGAATTGTAGATAGTTATGTATCATATAGATGATGCCCTCATTCTATCTGAATATATAGTATGAAATATATTGGTGAATATTATGCATATCTCTCCAAAGTTTTCAAAATTCAATTTGAGAAGTACTAAGCCTAATAGACTGAGAAGTCCAAACAAGACAACCATCTTTGTGAAAGATGGAGAGAAACTGACTTCAAGGAAACTGACAGCAATTGGGACAATAATGAAGATAAAGAACTCAATATCATCAAAAAGGAGAATAGTTACATCAAGTTCACAGGCCAAGTCTACAGACAGAATGTCAATATCTTGCTTGATAGTGGTACTACTAGAAACTATATCAGTACCAAGACTGCCAAGAGGATTAGAGTCCAAAGTTGACCAACTACCAAGAAAAGACATATTATCTTTGATGATAGTAAGACTGTACCACTGACCAAGATCTGTGAAGATCTCCTTATTAGGATTGGCAAATATCAAGAAAAGTTGGACTTTAGTATTGTAGATCTCTCAGGACAAGATATTATCCTAAGAAAAGTCTGGTTGACCCAGTATAACTCAGACATCAACTGGAGGACCAATGAGATTAATCTGACCCATGAAGGCAGAAAGATCACTCTGATACCTCAGGAAGATATATACTAATCATCAAGAAATTAAAATCATCTCTACTATCCAAATGAAGAGACTCTTCCAAAAAAAAAGAAAACACTTACTTCATCTGTACTGTATAAGAAGTCTCTAAAGCTTTGAGTAGTCCAATCCTACCAGAAGCTCAAGAACTATTTGAAGAATTCCAAGATATATTTCAGGACCCTCAAGGACTTCCACTCAAGTACCAAATCTAATATAGAATTGATCTCATTCCAGGATCTGAACCCTCATATAAAAGTATCTATCAACTGGCCCAACTTAAGCTCAAGATCTTCAAGGATGAGTTGATTAAACTATTGGCCCAGAGATATATTGAACCTAGCCACTCTCTATTTGGAACTCTCATTCTATTTGTTAAGAAGAAGGATGGCTCTCTACAAATATGTATTGACTACAGAGCTCTCAACAAGATCACTATCAAGAACTGATATACCCTATCTAGGATTGATGAGTTGTTGTACCAAATCTTCAAGACCAAGACCTTTTTCCTACTAAACTTATATAATGGCTACCACCAGATTCTCATTAATGAGAAGGATATTGAAAAGACAGTCTTCTGAATGTGGTTTAGATACTATCAGTTATGAGTCATGCTTTTTGGTTTAATCAATATACTAGAAATATTATAGTATCTGATGAATGATATCTTTGGACCACTCCTCAACATCTATGTTCTTATATATATTGAAGATATACTAATCTATAGTAAAACAGTGGAGTTATACTACACCTATTTCAGATAGATACTGACCCTTCTATAGAGAACACCAGCTCTATATCAAGATGAGTAAGTGCAAGTTCTATCAAGACCAGATTGAGTATCTAGAATATATCATCTCTACTAAAGATATCAATATAGATCCTCAAAAGATATCAGCCCTCAAAGATATTTCTATCTCCACTACCCTCAAGCTACTCCAGTACTTTCTGGGTATTGCTGGTTACTACTGAAGATTTATTCAAAGATACTCTGCTAACAGTCCCACTGATCAGCCTGGCCTATAAAGAAGTAAACATCAAGACTGAATAGACCCCTGGATACACTCAGGCTATGGACCATCTCAAGAGACTCCTTACCAAGGCCCCAGTACTAATTGTATCTAACTCTACTAGACTATTCACTCTGACCACAGATGCCTCTGATATTACTATTGGGGCAGTGCTCAGCCAAGAAGATTGCTCAGTAGTCTATCTTTCCCAAAAGCTCAAGCCAGCTGAGACTGTAATAACTCTCACTTCTACCCCTCTTCTATCCTTTGGATAATTAGAGAAGTGGACTATTACTTAGAGACTTAGTACACAATGTATACCAAGAAGCCTTCAGTTTGAGGAAGCACTTACTTATAAGTAAGTATAGCAGCAGTGCTTTCTATTTCAAAGGTCTTTCTCCTTTGCCCTATTTCAAGAGTCTTGTTCCTTGCTGTGCACAGACTGAATTTGCCTTGGAATTCAGGTTCAATGGGTTTACTTAAGTCTTTGGGGATTTATATACCAGTTTCAGTTCTGGCAGAAGTTAGCTAGGCTTCTGGAGTTTAGTCAGAAACACTAGAGTCACTTAGGTGTTATTACTAAGATTCAGAGGAATGTATGTGTGTGGGGGGGACTTGATTCTTATATCAAGGACTGAACTAAAACTGCTTTATTTTGGATAGAAACTGGAGGGTATTTATACAAGTTGGTCTGTGATTTCTGACTAAGTATGAGTGACTAATTTGGTAACTATAATAAGGTTTGTAATTGCGATCTTTGTCAGGTAGTTTTTGGTAAAAACAACTTTATGATCAGGACCTCAATTACTAGGTAATAATCAGCTGCTATGACAACTATTGCTATGGTACCAGTTGTTGGGGATAAGCTGGATATCATTTTCTGCATTGTTCCACATTATTCATTTATTCGTAATATCATATTTTATGCTTGATTGTATGATGACATCATCACTGGGTCATGTGATTGCTCATTGCATTGCTTGTTCTATTATATTCTTTCCTCCTTAGAAATCAATATTCTCGTTGATTCAGAAATTGAGAACCAGGGGAGAGAAAGGTGGGGAGTCTTCCACAGGGTTGTTACAGTAGTAGGAGGGGTGGTTACTGGTGGCTTGCTATCCAGGATGGAGAAGTCAATAAGGTCTGCAAATGGTTCTTATATTGAGATAGGTACTGGTGTAGAAGTTCGCCACCTAATACAATTGGGACTATCCAAATAGGGTTCTTGATCCTCATGTCTGAGGATATCCATTCAGATGGGCAGTCCTTCAAAAAGATCAGAGAGGCCTTGGAGCTATTAATCTGGGTTGTCATTCAAGAGAGGGCTCCAGTAGGGTTTGTAGTCAGTAAACTTGAGGGTGATCCAAGAACTGGCTTCTTGGACTACTTTGATCTCTAGCTTATCAATCTTGGGGAAAGAGAGGTTCTGGAAATCCTTCAGTTAGACATAGTTGAGGTTGGGGATTATGAAAGATATATGGCATATGATTTGATAGACCTTCTTGGCAAGTCTTTGCTTATGTCTGTCTAGGTAGGTCCAGTCTGAGACTTGGTCAGTGGGTAGGTCTTTCACTTATTAGAGGAGTTGATGGCTGATTTCATATTCATACCAGATCTCTAGGTGGCTGGTGGCAAGGTAGGCCCTTTCAATAACTTCATGGTAGTTGAGAACATAGTGTCCTAGATCCTGGCTGAAGAGATTAAGGGCCTCAGAGTGGCAGTTTCTTCCTTGGATAGCAATCTGGATGTATCCAAAAAGGTAGTCAACCTGGCTTGGGAGAGGCTGGCTATGACAGGCAGTTTGGTGGTGGGTAGCAGGCATTCTTGTCTTGTCTTTTCTTTGTGAAGAGAGAGGGATAAGAGTTGTGGGGTATTCTTGCCTTGGGTATTTATACTTATTCATCTGTCTAGTGTGACCTTCCTTTAGTCATGCTTTTCTGCAAAATGTATGACCTATTACTGTAAGCGGGGCATGTACAGGTTATATGAGAAAAAGTCTTGATCTTGAAGATATCGTCACTTGTAGTTTTGGTTACACAGGGTTAACAGGTGTTGGTCCTCTTTTTTTTTATCTGGTTGGTACATTTGTGAGGACTGGCCATCCTTGTCTAGGGCAAGAGCTCCCATTATTGCAGCTGGGAGTTTGAACCTCTCAGAAATAGACTTTCTTATAATTTGAAGCAATTCCTAGTAATAATATCTGTCATGTAGATGGACTTAGACTAGTTTTGATATTGTCAGCTTTCCTAAATTCCATATGAAGCATCTGTTATCATCTAGCAGAGATGATACAGATAGTGTGAAATAGAGTTATTCAAATATATTTTGCTATACTATGCTAGATTGTTCTTTGCTCATTGTATCTTCTTGTTGATTATTCATAGTATTTCTTTTGCTGCAATGTTTGGTATAATATATTTTGGATAAAGTATGTGATATCCTTCTGCTCACTATGTGCTCCAATTCTTAGAGCTACAGTTCCTTCCTTTGCTGGGGAGTGAGTGTTTCCATGTAGTCCTGAAGGGCTTTGCATGCATTCTTCAGGGTCTCTTCTTTTTCCCAGATGGCATCATGGGTGGGGTAACCCTTCCACTTGATCAGAAAAAACTGCTTGACTATTTTGGGGTATTTGTGGACCTTGTGGTCAAGTACTTCCTCAATTTCAAATTCCTCATAATTATTGATCCTAATTGGGGGTGGTGGTGGAACTGTATACTCAGAGAATGGGTTCTCATGATAGTCCACCAATTGGCTGATATGGAATACTGGGTGTACTTGGATATTGTGGGGAAGTTGCAACTTGTTGTTAACTTCACTGACTTTTTCCACAATCTTGTATGGTCCAATTCTTCTAACATGGAGTTTCTTGGTTGGTTGTTGTGCTAGGGTATCTGGGTAGAGGTAATCTGTTCTAAGCATAACTATATCACCAATATTATAGGAGGCATCTCTTCACTTCAAATTCGCATACTTGGTCTAGTAGTCTTGCACTTCTATAAGAGCATCTCTTGTCATTTGGGTAAGATCAGAAATAGTCTCTGCCAGATCTTAGGCTACTGGGACTGCTGATTTCGCAGTAGTACTTAGAGTTCTTGGGTGTTGACTATGGTTTAGAAAGAATATAGTCTTCTTCATGGAGGTTTGCTAGCTGTTGTTGTAGACAAACTTGGCATAGGCTAGGTACTTGTCCCAATCATTTTGTTTGTAATAGTAGAAGATACTAAGCATTTGTTTGAGAGTTCTATTGGTTTACTCAGTTTGATTGTCAGTCTGAGAGTGGTAGGCAGTAGAGAACTTCAGCTTAGTTCCATAGAGAGAGAAAAATGCCTTCCAGAAGTTGCTTGTGAACTTGGCATCTCGGTCAGATATAATAGTGCTAGGCATGCCATATAGTCTGAATACTTAGTTGAGGAAAATCTCAGCAATTTCTGGTGCTATAGTAGTAGTCCTGGTGGGTGCAAAATGAGCTTGTTTGCTTAGATGGTCCACAAATACCATGATGGCATCTCATCCTGCCTTGGCCTTGGAGAGTTGGACAATGAAGTCCATTGCAATCTGATCCCAGTTGTGACTTGGGATTGGTAGTGGTTGCAGAAGTTCTGCTGGAAGCTTATTACCACTTTTGAATCTTTGGCATATCTCACATGAGGCCACAAGGTCTTTGATATCTTTAGTCATCTTTGGCCAGTAGAACTCTCTTGAGAGGAGATTGTAGGTCTTTTTGAAACCAAAATATCCTACCACAGGAGTATCATGGAGTTCCTGCATGATCCTGAGTCACAGAGTATCATTGTTGGGTACAACCACTCTATCATAGTCTCTGTAGATAAGTCTATTATGGTAAGTAAATCTCTTGGACATTTGTCTCATGAGTTCTGGAATCTCAGCCTCTGGGTCTTAGCAGAATTGAAGAAAATTCATCAGGGGGTCATCCTGCTGATAGCCATTCTTGATCATCTGGATAAGGTCTCTAATTATCTTGACCATGAAGACAAGTTCATCTTCCATATATCTGGAGAAACCATCAACCACAAAGTTGATTTTGCCTGAGATATACTTGATTTCCATATTAAAGTTAGTAATAATTTTCATCTAGCAGGCTTGTCTGTAGGTTAGCATAGGCTATGTATAAATGTATCACAGAGTATAGTGATCAGTGTAGGCCACAAATAGTTGTCCTAGGAGGAAATGGTGCCATTCCTGGAGTATAGTAACAATGGCCAGGAGTTTCTTCTCATGGATGGTATACTGGGTCTCAGCTGGCTTGAGCTTTTGGAAAAGGTAAGCTACTGGGCAGTCTTCTTGACTGAGGACTGCCCCAATGGCAATATCTGAGATATTTGTAGTCAGAGTGAATAGCCTGGTAGGGTCAGGTGCAATTAGCACTGGAGTCTCAGTAAGGAGTCTCTTGAGATGGTCTATAGCCTGGGTGTATTCAGAGGTCCATTCAGTTTTGATGTTCACTCCTTTGCAGGCCAGGCTGGTCAGTGAAGCTGTAATAGCAGAGTATTCTTAGACAAACCTTCGGTAGTAACCAGCAATACCCAGAAAGCACTGTAGTAGCTTGAGGGTAGTAGGAATAGAAATATCCTTAAGGGCTGATACTTTTTAGAGGTCCACATTGATACCTTCAGCAGAGATGATATATCCTAGGTACTCAATCTGGTCTTGATAGAACTTGTATTTACTCATCTTGGTATAGAGCTGGTGTTCTTGCAGAAGGGTCAGTATCTGTCTGAGGTGGGTGTAGTGTAACTCTACTGTTTTGCTGTAGATTAGTATATCATCAATATATATAAGGATACAGATGTTGAGAAGTGGTCCAAAGATATCATTCATCAGATACTGGAATGTTGCTGGTGCATTGGTCAATCCAAAAGATATGACTCAGAACTGGTAGTATCCAAACTATGTTTGGAAAGCTATCTTCTTGATGTCTTTCTCATCAATGAGAATCTGGTGGTAGCCATTTCACAAGTCTAGTAGGGAAAAGATCTTGGTCTTGAATATTTGGTATAGCAGCTTGTCAATCCTAGGCAAGGTATACTGGTTCTTGATGATGATTTTGTTGAGGGCTCTGTAGTCAATACACATTTGCAGAGAGCTATCCTTCTTCTTGACAAATAGAATAGGGGCTCCAAATGGGGAGCAGCTGGGTTCAATATATCCTTGGGCCAGTAATTTGATCAATTCATCCTTGAGGGTCTTGAGCTCAGGTTGGGCCAGCCAATAGATACTCTTGTATGGGGGTTCAGATATTAAAATGTGATCAATTCCATGTTGAATTTGGCACTTGGGTAGAAGTCCTTGGGAATCTTGAAATACATTTTGAAATTCTTTGAAATAGTTCTTGAGCTTCTGTTGAGATTGGACTACCTGTAGCTTTAGTGACCTCCTGTACTGTATAGATGAAGTGAGTGTTTCCCTTTTTTCAAGAGAGTCTTTTCATTTGAATAGCAGAGATGATTTCGATTTCTTGGTAGTTGGTATCTTCCTAGGGTATCAGGGTGATCTTTCTGCCTTCATGGGTCAGGTTTACCTTGTTGGTTCTCCAGTTGATGTCTGGGTTGTATTGGGTCAATCAGGCTTTTCTTAAAATAATGTCTTGTTCTGGGAGGTCTATAATGCTAAAGTCCAACTTCTCTTGATATTTGCCAATCTTGAGCAAGAGATCTTCACAGATCTTGATCAATAGTGCAGTTTTTTCATCACTAAAGATAACACTTCTTTTCTCAGTAGTTGGTCTGCTTCAGGCTCCAATCCTCTTGATAGTCTTGGTGCTGATATAGTTTCCAGTTGCACTGCTATCAAGCAAGATATTGACATTCTGTCTGTGGACTTGACCTGTGAACTTGATGTAACTGTCCTCCTTCTTGATGGTATTGAGCTCTTCATCCTCATTATTGTCTCAATTGCTATCAGCCTCCTCAAAGTCAGTTTCTCTCCATCCTTCACAGGGAGGGTTGTCTTGTTTGGGTTTCTCAGTCTATTGGGCTTGGCACTTCTCAGATTGAATTTTGAAAACTTTGGAGAGATATGCATGATATTTACTAACATGTTCCATGCAGTATATTCAAATAAAATGAGGGTATTGTCCACATGGTATATAACCATCTGCAATTTTCTTATACTAGTTTTCATCATCTTCCTTCATGATAGTGACCTTTTGACTGAGAGGTTTGTTAGTTGATCCAAACCCTTTCTTGCCATAGTCTGACTGTGGGAGCTCAGGGACTTCTTTGATGGTGAGATCTTAATGGATTTCTTCAATGATTGCTTGGACAATTCTTTAGCCTGCTTTGACTTCAAATGATGTATCTCCAAAATTTTGCAAAATAACATGAATTTTGCAGTAAATCCTTGGTCAACTACTCCTCCTTCTAGCCCAATGTCGAACTCTTTGGCTAGGCTGCTTTGCTTGGCGAGACAGATATAAGTACCTTTGGGAGCTTGCATTGTAATCCCTGTTCACACTATAGCATTGATATTTGGTGGAATAGTGAAATCTTAGCTACTGTAGAGGTCATATCCAGCATTAGTTGAGTGGATCTTAGTGGAGATGATAGCCTTGTACATACTATATCTTCTATACTTTAATGATATTCTCAGGGTTCTTCTTCTCTGAACCTTCTCCAATAACAGTAATATTCTGATTGCTGGATTCGTCTGATCTGTTTCTCTTCTTGGGGTATTTGAATGAGATGTGTCCTGTCTTCTTATAGATGAAGCACAATCCTTTTTCACAGAGCTGCTTCTTTTCATTCTCAGTGAGAGGTCTGGGTTCTCTGGGGTTTTACTGATTCCTTTGGTCATTCCTTTGATCATTTCTCTTGGAAGGATTCCTCCTATCTTGGTTATCCTTCTTGTATTCTTAATTTTGTAGAACTTGTACAGCAAGAATTTCATGGACTCTTCTTTGTACTTGGGCAAAGTACCATGAGTAGTGGGGACATTCTTGGAGGAGGCCTTGTTCTTTGATCTTCTGGGTGAGCCAGTCTGGTAGGGCTATAAAAAGATGATTGGCTCTGGTACTATTGATGGCCAAATTGTTCTCCTGATAGGTAAGTCCAATGGTTTTGAGGTAGACATCCATTCTGATGGCAAAGGTCTCTAGATCCTCCTTGCCATTCTTGTAGAACTTCATCTGAGACAGTTTGTTCCAAGTTTCTTATATGTAGACCACATTTTGGAATTTGGTCAATAGTAAGGCCTTGAGTTCTGGGCCACTTCATAGTCATCCCAACCTGGTCTATTGTTAGCAGGTGCTTGTCTATTGACTTGGGGGTGATCTTTCTAGGTTACTTGGTGTTGTTCCAAGGTTCGCCAGAATTCGGCTGCTGTTCTAGTGAAGAATGTGGCTACTGTTTCCACTTGGGCTGCTGATGTGGCAAACAGCTGTTGGAGGGTATTGTTCTGGTTGTTTGTGAGTATTCCTATAGGCACTTGGTTATCATTCCATTGGTTTGCTTGGTAGTCTGTATCAACTGTATTGATGAAGTTCTCAATATCACTGTTTTTTCTACTAAATGTTGGGATTTATAGAGTCTTGGTTGGTTTGTTCTGTTCAGCAATCTGTCCTACTATCTCTGCTAGTGCAGCTAGCTGAGTAGTCAGTGCTGCAATGTTGATATCTACCATTGTATTGACTATTGGTGATGGGCCTATTGAGATAGATTCTCCTGAAGATTGTTCTGCTTGATAGAGTTGTAGTGCTATATAACTTGGGGTTACTTGGTTCCTGGATATCAGATCAAAGAGTCCTGTGAGAGAGAGTAAACCAAACCTCTATATAGGTGGCTGGGTTGGTTCTGAGGTCTGATCTTCTTGACCTGTAGTTCCTTGGTAAATTTCTAGGCCTACTGTTCCTAGTTGACTATCATCAGACTGGTAACTTATAGAGTCTTTATCTGACTCCCTTTCTTGATGAGATAGTGCATCCTCATACTGACTAGGTCCTTTAAAGAGAATATTAGTTTCTGGTTGAATAGATGGGCCTGCTGTTCCTTGTTCAGCAGTAGGGAATGGGTGGTCTGCTTACTCATTCTTATACCTAGTTATGGCAGAGGTATAGTATATAACTAGCTTATAGTAGAGGGAGGTCTTGGTAGGGGTATGATGATATCTATCAGAGGCAATCTACTTGGCAGTTGCTTCTCTTGCAGCAGGGAGTGTAATATAATCTAGAAAATCCTGAGTAGCTGCAACAATAGATTCTGGGGTCCTAGTAGTTCCAATATGTCTTTGGAGGAGTTCATAGAACCTACAGCAGCTGATAATATTCCTAAGTCCTGGGTGGTAAGTCCTAAAGGCCTGGTATAGATCCTTATAAGTCTGGTCAATTACAAGCTAATGGGTCCTTGGGTCTGTGGTTTCCTGATACCACCTGGTCCTAATAGTAAGGGCTTCTTTAACTCTGGTTTGAGGATTTACAATTGGTTCTGGGGGTTACTCCTGTCCAAGATTGGTCTTGTTCCAACTTCAGGAGTGTGTTCTTTAGTAGTACTCCCAACAAATCAAATCAAATCAAATTTGGCCCAAACTCGATTTGATTTGATCGAATCAAGGGTCCAATTTGATTTGATTCAAATCGAATCAAAGGTCCAATTTGATTTGAAGTTCAATTCGAACCTTAATTTTCAAAATGTAATAACTCGACGAAAACGCATCCCAATTTAACGTATTTTAGCTTGTTAGATTTACCATATTAATGTGATTCTAACAAGCTAAAGTATATTAGATTTGGATGAGTTTATGCTGAGTTATTGCATTTTGAAAATTAGGGTTCAAATCAGACCCTCAATTCAATTCGACTTTTGATTCGATTTGAATTGATTTGAATTGAAAAATCCCCAATTCAATTTGACTCATTTAACCCTCAATTTGATTTGATTTGAATTGATTCGACTCATTTGGGAGCACTATTCTTTAGTACCTTCTTGGCTGGTAATCTGCTACTACCAAGTTATAATAACTCTCACTTCTATCCCTTTCTTATCCTTTGGATAATTAGGGAAGTGGACTATTACTTAGGGACTTAGTACACAATGTATACTAAGAAGCCTTCAGTTTGAGAAAGCACTTGCTTATAAGTAAGTATAGTGGTAGTGCCTTCTATTTCAAAGGTCTTTCTCCTTTGTCCTATTTCAAGGGTCTTGTTCCTTACTATGTATAGACTGAATTTGTCTTGGAATTCAGGTTCAATGGGTTTACTTAAGTCTTTGGGGATTTATATACTAGTCTCAGTTCTGGCAGAAGTTAGCAAGACTTCTGGAGTTTAGTCAGAAATACTAGAGTCACTTAGGTGTCATTACTAAGACTCAGGGAAATGTGTGTGTGTGGGGGAGACTTGATTTTTATATCAAGGACTGAACTAAAACTGCTTTATTTCAGATGGAAACTGGGGGGTATTTATACAAGTTGGTTCACGATTTCTGACTAAGTATGAGTGACTAATTTGGTAACTTTTTTTTTTTTTTTTTTTTTTTTTTTTAACAAACTCATATTCCATAGATTTTTATTAGAAGAGAACCTAGACTATATAGGCCAAAACCCTCCCCCACTACCCACCAAGCACTGCCCCTCCATTAACCTAGGCTAGCTATTGTCCAGCAGCTCGACCATACCAGGTGCAGTAGGGCCAATATTGGCCCACACCTCATTCTGCACACCATACTCTCCCTACCATCAGGGGAAACCCAACTATATGCCAACAACTGAAAGTGCATGCCTGAGAACCCAACATATGTACAAGACTATACCCAAGCTGAATAGAATAGTCCCTGCCACTCCAAAGAGAATGATAGGTAAAGAAAAACCCTCCTTAAAGTACAATACAGTGGGTAGGGCCTGATTCTCCTAGTCAAGGTGAGTAAAGGACTTACACATAAGGCAGAAGGAGACTGGTAACATTCAGGTGACACAAGACTCAAGCAACACTTTCGACAACATTTTTGGTGAAAGGCAACTAGCAACATGGAGAGCAATGACCATTCAGGTGCACGTACTAGGTCAGGTAGATCTAGGGCCTTTGACTGGCAGCAGGTGGGGAGGGGTTATGGCCTGGGGATGGGGGCCTTCGGAGGACTGAAGAAGGGGGAAGGCTCTGGAGGAGGGCCAGTGCCCGGTGGCAATGGGGGAAGGTCTGGTCTCCCAAGTTTTGTGGACAAGGTCAAGGGGAGTGGGTGGCTGGTGGATAGTAGGGCTAGTGGTGCTGAGGGGAAGGGCAAGACGAGCCTTGGGAGGGGGGGCAGTACTCAGGCTGGGAGTGCAGGTGTAGGGGCTGGAGGTGCAGTGGCTGGGGGTGTGACTGTTGATAGAAGTGTGATGGGGAATCAGGAAAAAAAAAGAGATGTGATGGCTGATGGCCAGGAGGGGCAGGGGCTCCCAATGCAGAAGGGGGACTTGGCAGATGGTGTAATGGGGCTGGCGGTGGCACCGTTACTCAAGAAATTGATCTCGGAGTTTGTGGTGACCTTGTACTTCCGGGGCTTAGCAGTGATGGCAAGGATGGTTCTGGGGCTTGTCTCGAAGCAGGTGGCTGGGGCAGCTTTGGTGAAGTTTTTGAAGGGTATGGAGGGGGTTGAGGTGGGCTTCGAGGAAGTCGGCCCATTGGATGAGGTACTGAAGACTGGAGTCGTGGTTGGGGAGGTGGTAGTCCCTATAGTGTAGTGCTTGTAATGGGACCCCAGGGTGGTGCAGCTTCTGGTGAAGGGGGTGCCCACGGTAACTAAGGAGGAGACTAGGAAGAGGGTGGAGGAGGTGATGATTGAGTATGGCGACATAGTGGATGTTGGCTTTCAGGTGTGGGAGGGGACTATGATCAGGATGAGCAACATTGATATGAGAATTCGGCTGACAGGAAAGGAGGCCATGGGGAAGGCAAGTGACTGGCTCTCGGTACTGATGTGGGGGGCCATGGTCTGCAAGGTGTCGAGGGTAAAAGGGAGTGAAGAGGAGGAGGAGGACTTGTTGGAGGCACTAGAGGAGATGAGTAGTACTGTGGAGAGGAGGGTGAAGGCCTGGAGACTGTATGAGGAGTTGATACATCTGGAGGTTGTGGGCGGGAAGCATGTCTGCATGGATAAGAAGCAGTGGGAGCGAGCCCAGGGATGCAAGAGGCAGAGGGAGTTGTTGGTGAGTATGACAGGAGGGGTGATGAAGATGTCAGTTGTAACTGAGGGGTCTGGAGGTGCTGAGACCAGTGTCTGGGCTGGTAAAGGAGGAGAGGAGGTAGTGGTGAAGGAGGCAGAGGCTGGGGGGAAGCCGGACAAGAATCTGTTTGCAGATGGTACCTTCAAAGTGTGGGAGCCGGAGTTGGATGCCACCCCCCCCCCCACTTATCAGGAGGGGCCCAGGTGGGAAGAGAGGGACGACAGAGGATACATGGATGCAGGGGGCCCAGCAGGTGCACTTTGGGGTCCCTGATGTGGGGCAAGGGGGTCAGGTGGTAGCAGTTGGAGAGGATGAGCTGGTGGACATTCCTGAGGAAGAGTGGGATGAGGCTACCAGTGTAGGTGCTGACACTACGATGCTGGACACAGGGCGGCCGGGGACTCCAGGAGGAAAGGAGGTGGGGAATTTGTTGTGGATGCACAAGGTGATGGATAACCTTGCGGCAGATGCTTTGAGAGAAGTGGACCTGTGGGCAATGCCTGAGGAGCATTGGGCATGGATTTTGCGTGGTGATGGAATAGTGGAGGCATTGAAGGTAGAGATTCTGGGTATTTTCCTGGAGGAGGAGGGGTATGAGGTGGATGAGGTGAGGAAGGCAGAGCTGGGGGTGGTTGCTGGTGAGAGGGCAGCCTACTGCTGGGCAGAGCATCATGGTTTGTAGCTCTGGTGGAAGGCCTGTCTGGAGTACCGCAAGGAATTTGAGGAGCATGAAGATGGGGCAATGGTAGAACTTCTGGGAGCATTGGCAGCACAGGAAGCAGGAGAGAGGGAGCTAGCTGCTGAACATGACTTGGACGTGGTGCAGGAGGAGCGGAATGTGGACTTGTAGAGGATGGGACTACAATATAACATTATTTCCTATGAACAGTACAACCAACATTTTTTCATTGAATGTGAATGGGTTAAGGGGCGCTGGGTGGCAGAGGAACATTTTTACTTGGCTCAAGGGTTTGGAGGCTAATCTCTTTTTACTACAGGATGTACAATGTGAAGATGAGGACGATTGGGTAGAATGGACTAGGGAATGGGGTGGGGCTGTTGCTTAGTTTGGAAAGGTTGCGATTTTGGTGAGAAAGGGTAGAGGTGACTTGGGGGGAATCAGGAGCTGGGGGGATCGCTTGGTCTGGGGAGATTGGCATCAGCCAGAGTGGGAATCGGTGAAGGTGGGCTCTTGCTACTGCCCTGCAGATAGGGGTGAGAGGATTGCATGGATTAGGGGACTACTGGAGGAGGGTATTCTCTTGGAGGAAGGGGTCGATGTGCTTGGTGGGGACTTTAATATGGTCAGGGATCTGCATCTAGACAGGACTGATGGAGGGAGGAGTGCCAGGGGTAGAAGTGGAGGTCTGGATGCATGGGAGGAGGTAGAGATGTTGAGCTCCTTGGGGGATGTGGGCAGGACTAGGTGGGGGGATACCAGGGTCTACACACATTGGGTGAATGGCTTGGGCACGAGGATTGACTGGATTCTGACAGTGGAGTGTTGGGGTTCAGATGTTTGGAGGGCATTGGAGGTGGAGTGGTGCCCATGGTCTGATCACTGGAGACTTTTGGGGCAGGGGTAGTTTGGGGGGAGTGGAGATGGACCCGGACATTGGCGCCTTAACTCCTCCCTGCTGGCTGAGAAGGGGTTGTGGGAATCATGGGTGGAGGACATTCAGGCTAAGATTTTTAACTGGAGGCATGAGGGTTTGCCGGTGGATGTCCACTGGATGAAATTGAAAGAGGCTGTGAGAGTTTATTGGGGAGGGGCTGGTAGGGAGGCTGGGAGGCAAAGGAGGAAGCGCACGAGATGTGCTTCCAGCAGGCTGAGGAGACTACAAATGGATTGGGCAGATTTGCTCACTATTGTTGGGGTGGAGGATTGGAGGATTGAGAGGGCGAAATTGGAGATAGTGGAACTACAACAGGTGTTGAGAGAAGAGGAGGAGACTCATATGCGGGGCATGGCTGCGAGGTTATGATGGCAGGGGCTTGAGGAGGGTGAGCGGCCTTCTAGATACTTATCAAGACTTCTCAAAGCTAGGAGAGTGTGACATTGGTAGGATGGGGTTCTGGATGCTAATGGGGATATGTTACATGGTATACAACAAATCTTGGGGGAGTTGAAGGAGAGATGGTGGGGATTGTGGAGTGAGAGAGAAGGGGGTGTTGATGAAGTGGGGATTGCAGACACTCTTGAGGAGTGGAGGCCTCTACAAGTAGCTGGACTGGGTGACTTGATCTTACTGGTGCAGGGTGAGGAGATCCAAAGTGTCCTAGCAGCAACTAAACTTGGGACGGCACCAGGGGAGGATGGACTGCCGTGGGACTTCTGGAAGAAGATGATAATTGTCCCCAGAGTGTTGGGTGAGATGGCTGCTCTCTGTGACCATGTTCTTCAGAGAGGTGAGTGGGTTGGAGAGCAGGATCTCAGGCTGGTGGCCTTATTGTACAAAGATAAGAGAAGGAGAGAAGACTGGAAGAACTGGAGGCTGATCATGCTGCTGGACATGGATAGAAAGATGGTGACTAAGGTAATTGTTGCAAGGCTGCAGAAAGTTGCCCAACAGGTGCTGGGAGAGGAGCAGTGGGGCTTTGTTGGGGGCAGACTTATATGAGATGGGACTGCATGGGTTCATGGCGTTATTGAGGGGGCCCGAGCTTGTGGCTTAGATAGAAGGTTGGTCTTTTTGGACCAGGAGAAGGCCTACAACCGAGTATGGTGGGTGTGGCTGGGCAAGGTATTGGACCGTATTGGGGTTCCACCAAGGTTTAGGGCCTCTATATTAAGTCTGCTGGAGAGCAGTAGAGTAGCTCTGATGTGTAATAGTCACCATGGGAGAGCATTTTCCTTGGGAAGAGGAGTTCCTCAGGGGGACCCTCTGTCCCCTATTCTTTACGCCCTTTCGCTGGAGCCATTGATGGATAGGATTCGCCAGAAGGTGGTGGGGCTCTCTATATATGGTATAGAGTGGAAGGTGGGGGCCTTTGCTGATGATATGGTGGTTGGACTTGGGTTGGTGGCAGATGTAGAGGCGCTGCAGGAGACTGTAGAATGGTATGAGGCCCACTTGGGGGTGAAGCTCAACTGGCATAAGTGTGAGACAATGGTGCTAGGGAATGGACTAGTGGGCGGGGATGTCATTGGAATAATTGTCCCTGCTGGTGAGGTGGTGCAGTATCTGGGCATCTTCCTCTCTGTATATGGCTCCGTCTTACTATGAGGGTGGTGGGAGAGCAGGGTGAATATCTGGGGGGAGGCCCTTCGAGGGTGGGGAGGCCGCCATATCTCTCTAGCTGGGCGGAGTCAATTCTGAATGTATATTGGTTCCCCAAGCTGTGGTATGTGGCATATCACCTCGACTTCCCAGCATGGGTGGTGAAGAAGCTGATGAAGGTGGCTAGGGACTGGATCTGGGTGGGGAGGAGGTCCCAGGTCAGTTGGGATACTCTTGCGAGACTGGTGGTTAGGGGAGGTCTTGGATTGGTGGACTTTCCTAAGAGGCTGCACTGCCTGCGAGCCTGGTGGTTGAAGAGAGCTGTGGAACTGCAAGGCGGCAGTTGGGTACCTCTGTTGAAGAAGGTATGGGAGATGCGCACATCCCCTCAAGGGTCTTCTGGGGATCTGCTCTCTCTGGTGGGGCTGAATGGCACTAGGTGGCTGTGGTTCAAGGGCTTTTGGTGGGGCGTGGATGATGGAGCACACCGAATTGGCCTATGCTGGCAAGGCAATGAGGGGGAGAAGGTGTGGAGGCCTAATATGTGGCATTGGGATAGATTGCTCCTGGGGGGTGCTCCACTTGCTATGTTCGATATTGGGGAAGGAGTAGAGTGTCAGCAGGGGCCTGGCCAGGACCTTTGGCTGAGTGGCTAGCAGGCAGCAGGGATTGGTGAGGAGTGAGACTGGGCTGATATCTGGGCCTGGAGTGCTGAGGTACGGAGGTGGCTTCCCCCCAAGTTCTGGGTGGTATGGTGGAGAATGTTGTGGAGAAATGTCATACTGAATTTCCATATAGGGCATTTGGTAGTTGGTGGACAATTTGACTGTGAGGAGTGTTATGATGTTGGGTAAGCTGGGGGCTATGTACAGACACCAGAACATTGGCTGGGAGAGTGTGAGGTTTTGGGGGAATTTTGGGTTGCAATAGGAGATAGACTGGGTGTGGGGTGTAGGCTGGTGGGAGAAGGGGGTCGCTGGGAGGACTTGAGATCTCGGCTTATGAGTGGGGTGGGTAATAGTTGGCTCACTGTAGGGTAGATACTAGTGGTATGGGTGGGAATGGCAGGTCATTGGCTTTTTGTTTTTGAGGAGGGGCAGTGGTTGGGGCTGCAGGAGAAGGTGTCAAGGTGGGAGGAGCTGTTGGGAGATCTGCTGGCTGGATAGTGGATGGGTTGGGGTCCTCAGAGGGGCTGATGTTGCTATCTGGTAGTTAAGATCTGTGAGCAGAGTGGTGGGAGGGTGGCAATAGTGTTAGACAAAGTGGTCTTTCATCAGAAAGGGATAGGGGGGGGGGGTGTAATAACTCTCACTTCTATCCCTCTCTTATCCTTTGGATAATTAGGGAAGTAGACTATTACTTAGGGACTTAGTACACAATGTGTACCAAGAAGCCTTCAGTTGAGAAAGCGCTCACTTTAAGTAGTTGTAGCAGCAGTGTCTTATCTTTCAAAGGTCTTTCTCTTGTACCCTATTTCGAGAGTCTTGTTCTTTGCTGTGTACAGACTAAATTCGCCTTAGAATTCAGGTTCAATGGGTTTACTTAAGTCTTTGGGGATTTATATACCAGTCTCAGTTCTGGCAGAAGTTAGCTAGACTTCTGGAGTTTAGTCAGAAACACTAGAGTCACTTAGATGTCATTACTAAGACTTAGGGGAATGTGTATGTATGGGGGGGACTTAATTCTTGTATCAAGGACTGAACTAAAACTGCTTTATTTCGGATGGAAACTGGGGGGTATTTATACAAGTTGGTCCACGATTTTCTGACTAAGTATGAGTGACTAATTTGGTAACTATAATGAGGTTTGTGATCGCAACCTTTGTTAGGTGGTTTTGGATAAAGAATATCTTTGTGATCAGGACCTCAATTACTAGGCAATGATCAGCAGCTGTGGCAACTGTTGCTGTGGCACTGGTTGTCAGGGATAAGCTAAATATTGTTTTCTATGTCATTTTGCATCATTCGTCATTCGTAATTCGTATGCCGTGCTCAATTGTATAATGACGTCATCGCTGGATCACGTGATCGTTCGTCGCGTCCCATCTGTTCACTCATTCTATTACATCCTTCTCTCCTTAGAAATCAACATCCTCATTGATTGAGAAATTGAGAACCAGGGGAGAGAAAGGTGGAGAATCCTCCTCAGGGTTATTGCCATTTTCTTCAGGGACAGAGGGGGTGGTGATTGCAGATGGCTCACTGTCCAGGATGGAGAAGTCAATGAGGTCTGCAAATGGTTCTTGTATTGGGATAGGTACTGGTGTAGGGGTTCTCCATCTGATGCGGTTGGGGTCATCCAAGTAGGGCTCTTGATCTTCATGCCTGGGAATATCCATTCAGATGGGTGGTTCTTCAAAGAGGTCAGAGAGACCTTGGAGCCATTGGTCAGAGTTGTCATTCAGGAGGGGACTCCAGTAGGGTTTGCAGTCAGTAGACTTGAGCGTGATCCAGGAGTTGGCTTCTTGGGCTACCTTGATCTCTAGTTCATCAACCTCAGGGAAAGAGAGGTTCTGGAAATCCTTTAGTTGTATGTAGTTGAGGTTGGGGATCGCGAAGGGTGCATGGCACATGATTTGGTAGACCTTCTTGGCAAGTCTTTGCTCATGCCTGTCTAGGTGAGTCTAGTCAGAGACCTGGTCCATGGGTAGGCCATTTGTATGTTAGAGGAGCCGGTGCCCAATTTCATATTCATGCCAGATTTCTAGATGGCTGGTAGCAAGGTAGGCCCTTTCAATAAGTTCGCAGCGGTCAAGGACATACTGTCCTAGGTCCTGACTGGAGAGGTTAAGGGCCTCTGAGTGGTGGTTCCTTCCTTGGATGGCAATCTGGATGTGTCTAAAGAGGCGGTCAACCTGGCTTGAGAGGGGCTGGCTATGGCAGGCAGTTTGGCGGTGGGTGGCAGGCATTCTTGTCTTGTCTTTTCTTTGTGAGGAAAGGGGGATGAGAGTTGCGGGATATTCTTGCCTTGGGTATTTATACTTATTCACCCATCTGATGTGACCTTCCTTTGGTCATGCTTTCTGGCAAAATGCATGACCTGTGCTGTAAGCGGAGCATGTGCTGGTCACATGAGAAAATTCCAATTTCAAAGATCTCGTTACTCGTAGTTGTGGTTACACAGGGTTAACAGGTCTTGGTCCACTTTTTTTTTGTCTGGTTGGTGCATTTGCAAGGACTGGCCATCCTTGTCTAGGGCGAGGGCTCCCATTGTCGTGGCTGGGGGTTCGAACCTCTCAGAAATAGACTTTTCTTGTAATCTGAGGCAATTCCTAGTAACAATATCTATCACATGGATGGACTTAGACTGGTTTTGATATTGTCGGCTTTCCTAAGTTTCACATGAAGCGTCCATCATCATCCAGCAGAGATGACATAGATGGTATGAAATGGAGTTGTTCAAATGCGTTTTGCTGTGCTGTACTAGATTGTTCTTTTGCTCAGGTATCTTCTTGTTGGTTATTCATAGTGTTCCTTTCTCCGCAATGTTTGGTATTATATGTTTCCAGATAAAAATATGTGGTATCCTTCTTGCTCGCTGTATGCTCCTATACTTAGAGCTGTAGTTCCTTCCTTTGCTGGGGGGTGAGTGTTTCCATGTAGTCCTGGAGGGCTTCACATATATTCTTCAGGGTTTCTTCTTTTTCCCAAGTGGCATCATGGGTGGAGTAATCCTTCCACTTGATCAGAAAAAGGTGCTTGACTGTTTTGGGATATTTGTGGACCTTGTGGTCAAGTACTTCCTCAATTTCGAATTCCTCATGATCATTGATCCTAATTGGGGGTGGTGGTGGAATTGTATGCTCAGAGAATGGGTTTTCATGGTAGTCTACCAATTGGCTGATGTGGAATACTGGGTGTACTCGGATATTATGGGGAAGTTGCAACTTGTAGTTGACTTCACTGATTTTTTCCACAATCTTGTATGGTCCAATTCTTCTAGCATGGAGTTTCTTGGCTGGTTGTTGTGCCAGAGTGTCTGGGTGGAGGTGGTCTGTTCGAAGCATGACCATGTCACCAATATTGTAGGAGGCTTCTCTTCGCTTCAAGTTCGCGTACTTGGTCTGGTAGTCTTGTGCTTCTATGAGAGCATCTCTTGTCATCCGCGTAAGGCCAGAAATGGTCTCAGCCAGATCTTGGGCTGCTGGTACTGCTGATTTCACAGTGGTACTCGGGGTCCTTGAGTGTTGACCATGGTTCAGGAAAAATGGAGTCTTCTTTGTAGAGGTTTGCTGACTGTTATTGTAGGCAAACTCGGCATGGGCTAGATACTTGTCCCAATCATTTTGCTTGTAACAGCAGAAGATGCTAAGTATCTGTTTGAGAGTCCTGTTGGTTTGCTCGGTTTGACCGTCAGTCTGAGGGTGGTAGGCAGTAGAGAACTTCAGCTTGGTTCCATGGAGGGAGAAAAATGCCTTCCAGAAGTTGCTTGTGAACTTGGCATCTCGGTCAGATACTATAGTGCTAGGCATACCATGTAGTCTGAATACTTGGTTGAGAAAGATCTCAGCAATCTCTGGTGCTGTAGTAGTGGTCTTAGTGGGTGCAAAATGGGCTTGTTTACTTAGGCAGTCCATGAATACCACTATGGCATCCCATCCTGCCTTGGTCTTGGGGAGTTGGACAATGAAGTCCATTGCAATCTGGTCCCAGTTGTGACTTGGGATAGGCAAGGGTTGCAGGAGTCCTGCTGGTAGCTTGTTACCACTTTTGAACCTTTGGCACATTTCGCATGAGGCCACAAAGTCTTTGATATCCTTGGTCATCTTTGGCCAATAGAACTCTCTTGAGAGAAGGTTGTAGGTCTTTCCGAAACCAAAATGTCCTGCTGCAGGAGTATTATGGAGTTCCTGCATGATCTTGAGTCGCAGAGTATCATTGTTGGGTACAACCACTCTGTCATGGTCTCTGTAGATAAGTCCATCATGGTAAGTGAATCTCTTGGTCATTTGTCTTATGGGTTCTGAGACCTCAGCCTCTGGGTCTTGGCAGATTTGAAGGAAATTTGTCAGGGGGCTGTCCTGCTGGTAGCCATCCTTGATCATTTGGGTAAGGTCTCTAATTACTTCGACCATGAAGACAAGTTCATCTTCCATGTATCTGGAGAAACCATCAGCCACACAGTTGGTTTTGCCTGAGATGTACTTGATTTCCATATCAAAGTTGGCAATAATTTCCATCCAGCGGGCTTGCCTGTGGGTCAGCATAGGCTGTGTGTGAATATACTGCAGTGCATGGTGGTCTGTATAGGCCACAAATGGCTGTCCTAGGAGGAAGTGGCACCATTCCTGGAGTGCTGTGACAATAGCCAGGAGTTCCTTCTCATGGGTGGTATATTGGATCTCAGCTAGCTTGAGCTTCTGGGAAAGGTAGGCCACTGGGCGGTCTTCTTAACTGAGTACTGCTCCAATAGCAATATCAGAGGCATCTGTGGTCAGGGTGAATGGTCTGATAGGATCAGGTGCAATCAGTACTGGGGCCTCAGTAAGGAGTCTCTTGAGGTGGTCCATAGCCAGGGTACATTCGGGGGTCCATTCAGCTTTGATATTCACTCCTTTGTGGGCCAGGCTGGTCAGTGGGGCTGTAATAGCAGAGTATCCTTCGATAAATCTTTGGTAATAACCGGCAATACCCAGAAAGTGCTGGAGTAGCTTGAGAGTAGTAGGGATAGGGATATCCTTGAGGGCTGATACCTTTCGGGGATCCACATTGATACCTTCAGCAGAGATAATGTGTCCTAAGTACTCAATCTGATCTTGATAGAATTTATACTTGCTCATCTTAGCATAGAGCTGGTGTTCTCACAGGAGGGTCAGTACTTGTCTGAGGTGGGTGTAGTGTAACTCTACTGTCTCACTGTAGATTAGTATATCATCAATATACACAAGGACATAGATGTTGAGGAGTGGTCCAAAGATATCATTCATCAGATACTAGAAAGTTGCTGGTGTATTGGTCAATCCAAAAGACATGACTCAGAACTGGTAGTGTCCAAACCGTGTTCGGAAAGCTGTCTTTTCAATGTCCTTCTCATCAATGAGAATCTGATGATAGCCATTTCGCAAATCCAGTAGAGAAAAGGTCTTGGCCTTGAAGATTTGGTGTAGCAACTCATCAATCCTGGGCAAGGCATACTGATTCTTGATGGTGATCTTGTTGAGGGCTCTGTAGTCAATACACATTTGCAGAGAGCCATCCTTCTTTTTGACAAATAGAATGGGGGCTCCAAATGGAGAGCGGCTGGGTTCAATATATCCTTGGGCCAGTAGTTTGGTCAATTCATCCTTGAGGGTCTTGAGCTCGGGTTGGGCCAGTTGGTAAATACTCTTGTATGGGGGTTCAGATCCTGGGATAAGATCAATTCCATGTTGAATTTGGCGCTTGGGTGGAAGTCCTTGAGGATCTTGGAATACATCTTGGAATTCTTCAAACAGTTCTTAAGCTTCTGTTGGAATTGGGCTGCTTGTAGCTTCAGCGACTTCTTGTACTGTACAGATGAAGTAGGTGTTTCCCTTTTTTCAAGAGAGTCTCTTCATTTGAATGGCAGAGATGATTTCGATTCCTTGGTGGTTGGTGCCTTCCTGGGGTGTCAGAGTGATCTTTCTGCCTTCATGGGTCAGGTTAACCTCATTGGTTCTCCAGTTGATATCTGGGTTGTGCTGGGTCAACCAGGCTTTTCCTAGGATGATGTCCTATCCTGGAAGATCTACAATGCTGAAGTCCAACTTCTCTTGATATTTGCCAATCTTGAGCAAGAGATCTTTACAGATCTTAGTCAATGGAGCAATCTTTCCATCACCGAAGGTAACACTTCTTTTCTCAGTAGTTGGTCTGCTTTGGGCTCCAATTCTCTTAACGGTCTTGATGCTGATGTAGTTTCCAGTAACACTACTATCAAGCAAGACATTGACATTCTGTCTGTGGACTTGGCCTGTGAACTTGATGCAACTGTCCTCCTTCTTGATGGTGTTGAGTTCTTCATCCTCATTGTTGTCCCAATTGCTGTCAGTCTCCTCGAAGTCAGTTTCTCCCCATCCTTCACAAGGAGGGTTGTCTTGTTTGGGTTTTTCAGTCTATAGGGCTTGGCGTTTCTCGGATTGGATTTTGAAAACTTTGGAGAGGCATGCATGACATTCACCAATATGTTCCATGCAGTATATTCGAATAGAATGAGGGCATTGTCCACATGGTGCATAACCATCTGCAATTCTCTTGTACCAGTTTTCATCATCTTTCTTCATGGTAGTGACCTTTTGACTGGGAGGTTTGTTGGTAGATCCAAACCCTTTCTTGCCACGGTCTGTCTGGGAGAGTTCAGGGACTTCTTCAATTGTGAGATCTTGACAGATTTCTTCAATGATTGCTTGAGCAATTCTTTGGCCTGCTTTAACTTCAAATGATGTATCTCCAAAATTTCGCAAGATGACACAGATTTCACCAGTAAATCCTTGGTCAACTACTCCTCCTCCTAGTCCAATGTTGAACTCTTTAGCTAGGCTGCTTCGTTCAGCAAGACGGATGTATGTACCTCTGGGAGCTTGCATTGCAATTCCTGTTTGCACTGTAGCATTGGTACTTGGTGGAATAGTGAGGTCTTGACTGCTGTAGAGGTTATAACCAGTATCAGTTGGGTGGGCCTTAGTGGAGATGGTAGCCTTGTACCATATCTTCTGTACTTTGATGACATTCTCGGAGTTCTTCTTTCCTGGACCTTCTCCGATGACAGTAATGTTCTGGTTACTGGGTTCGTCTGATCTGTTTCTCTTCTCAGGACATTTAACTGAGATATGTCCTGCCTTCTTACAGATAAAGCACAATCCCTTTTCACAGAGCTGTCTCTTTTCATCCTCAGTGGGAGGTCTGGGTCCTCTGGGGTTTCGCTGGTTCCTTTGATCATATCTTTGATCATATCTTTGGTCATTCTTTTGGTCATTTCTCCTGGTAGGATTTCTTCTATCTTGGTTATCCTTCTTGTGTTCTTTATTTCGTGAAGCTTGTACAGCAAGGATTTTGCGGGCTCTTCTTTATACTTGAGCAAAACACCATGAGTAGTGGGGGCATCCTTGGGGAAGACCTTGTTCCTTGATCTTCTGAGTGAGCCAGTCTGGTAGGGCTGCAAAGAGATGGTTAGCTCTGGTACCATTGATGGCCAAATTGTTCTTCTGGTAAGTAAGTCCAACAGTTTTGAGATAGGCATCCATTCTGGTGGCAAAGGTCTCTAGATCTTCTTCACCATTCTTGTGAAACTTCATCTGAGATAGTTTGTTCCAAGTTTCTTGTATGTAGGCTGCATTTCGGAATTTGGTCAGTAGCAAGGCCTTGAGTCCTGGGCCTGCTTCATAGTCATCCCAACCTGGTCTATTGTTGCCAGGTACTTGTCCATTGACTTGAGGGCAGGCTTCCCAGGTTACTGGGTGTTGTTCCAAGGTTCACCAGAATTCGGCTGCTGTTCCAGTGAAGAATGTAGCTACTGTTTCCACTTGTGCTGCTGATGTGGCAAACAGTTGTTGGAGGGTGTTGATCTGGTTGTTGGTGAGCATTCCTATAGGTACTCAGTTGTCATTCCATTGATTTGCTCGGTAGCCTGTATCAACTGCATTGATGAAGTTTTCGATATCGCTGTTCTTTCCACTGAATGTTGGGATTCGCAAGGTCTTGGTTGGTTTGTTCTGCTCAGTAATTTGTCCTACTATCC
>RBNI01000630.1:0-28456 GCA_003990745.1 Jimgerdemannia flammicorona | reverse complement strand
GGGGGGGGTTGGGGGGGGGTTTAGTTCTTTTTATATATAATCGGAGTGGGTCGGGGAAAGAACACGAGTGGCGGAGTATTGTATGGGCTTGACTGATAAATGGACCCGCTTTTGGATTTAAGCTTTGGGGCGATTTTTCGGTGCCTACAAAGCAAAGGATCACATTTCATCTCGTTACATCCGTCGGCCCATCAGTCGTCCCCTTCTCTTTGTGGCAGATCTTCCCGAACTGCCACATGCCAGCAATTTGCGTGCGTCTGATCACCATGCAGGGCGACTTGCATCCTTGTTTATGTATCCTCAAGACGCAATTATGACGAATCTCACGAGTCTGCGCAACTTCGTTTGGAGGGGCCCCAACCAACAACAGCCGATTGTTGGTCCGTGGCATCCGTAATGTTCCGCCACAACGCGCCCAGGAACCGACCACCTGACCCCGACCCTGCCACGCGAAACGCCACTCACACTACCCGCCACCTTTTGATTGCATAAATTTTATAAGCAACCGCGAATCTCCATATTTATCCGATGAGTTTTGAATTTTTGAAATTTCTGAATACCCTTCTGACGAAATTGAATTTCGGAATTTTGTGTCGAGGTCGCGGTGTTAGGTGAATTATGAGGTGGCCACTTTTACCTCTGGTGGCTTAGTATGACTAAAAAAAACAGGATTTTAAAATGCTGCATGACGTCATATCCGTCACACCCTCTTCACGGCCACAATTCTACATACCCCCTTTCGGCACATTTGTTCACCTTTTTTTTTTTTTTTTTGCCCGTGTTTGCTTTGTCACCACGGTCCCTCCCTGCGGCTCAACATTGCCATCGCGACATATAGCCTATCAAAGTGGTATTCGATCACTTCTCTATAAATATAATCTGTGCACCTGATCGACATGCGTCATTTTTCTCTTGGCTAAATCTCTCACAAGGCGTACGTATCGAAATCCTTTCTATAGAGGTTTCTCCAACCACCTCACGCGAAATCATCACCTTACCCCAACCGCACAATTGCACGTCGGTTCTGCCCTGGATTGTCGGACGAGATCTAAATCTCCGAGCCAAGGATTCTCCCCTCGCGCCTGATTTTAGCGCGTGGAATCATAATACTCTCTTCACAACATCAACCGCATCCATCAACATCTTCGTGCGCCCCTCCCCCCCTTCTCGTAATTAATTACTATAAATTTAACGATGTTGGGCTCGCGCTGCCACCCCGCACTAACCAACAACCCTTCAACCATGTGATGTAATTATGACCTATCTGAATTGAAAAATTCCATCTCATAAACCCACGCGCAACACGTATTCCCCGGCCCCCCACCCGATACACACCCCCAGCTTTCCCACGCGGTGCGTCATCGTTCATGCGAGCCTCGTGTCATCGATTAGGTCATCGCGAGAGCGGGGCCGGCGTGTAAGTATTATTTATTCGCGTTATTTAACAATAGGAGGGCGAACAACAAAAATAGGACTAGTTCGTCGCGTCGGACAACATTGCTTACCTACTCCGAGACTTGCGACATCCGAGAACTCTACTCCTGTAACCCCACCATTTCACTTAACCAGTTCCGCGAACTTCCGTATCCAAGTGTCCTAACCAATGTATGAACACATCTAATATCCAAACTTAGACACCTGCATCGGGACTATCATTTCCCAACCTTTAAGTCATTGCACCGTCTCACCGATGTATGCATGTCGTCATCTCCATGGCGACAGTATAATTATGACTCTCAACTCTCGACAAACCATCACACACGCCAATCCATCAAAGTATCAATAATTTCTTATTCTGTATTAGTAACGTCCTTTTCCCATCTCACACACAAGCGCCAATCATTCTGTTTAGAACAACCTTTTTCCATTCTCCTCCGGTAGCACAATCTCTCACTTCGACCTTTCCAGCCCTTCCACTGCTATGGGCCTCTTCCCGTCCATGTAGTGCTTGACCAGCTCGTCCGTGATGTCAGCCTTGCGCTTCTGGAACGCGCTCACGAATTCGGTGAGCACCTCAATGCACCGCTTCTTGAGTTCACCCGTCGCGAGCGTGCCGGCCTTGTAGTCCTGCAGGTTCGTAAAGAAATAGAGAGTGAGATTCCCAATATCAAGAACCTTTTTGCTCCGCCATACAAAATGGGGAAAAAAGCAATAACAGACGCGCAGGTGCCTTTGGCAATCCACGCCAGCTTACATTATACAGCTTGGCCAACTCGTCGTCGTCCTCTAAGAAGAAGCTCAGGTATTGATACGACACGTCCACGTCCGGATTCCCGCCGTTCTGACGGTGTAGCTCGATGGTGTCGCCGCCGCCAGAGAATGCGTATCGGTTGATCTGTTTCGATCGAGAATAATTCAATCGTCAGCGTCCTGGCTGTGCAATCTACGAGATTTCATATCAAAAATATCCGCTCAGATGAACCTTGTTTTTGATCTGCGCAGGGTTATCGGACATAAAGATGGCCGAACTGTCAACCGATGCGCTCATTTTCGTTGCTGATCCCTATAATCAAGACAATGAAATATGAAGATGAATCAATGTCCAGTCCAACAAATACGACCATATATGCACTGCATTGAATTCACGTTCACATTTTGTCTACAAACCTGAAGGGCAGGGAAGAATTTGGCATGAATCAGTGACGGCTTGGGGTATTTGAGCTTTTGGGCCACGTCGCGGGTCAGGCGGAAGTAAGGGTCCTATACGAATTGAAGAATATCTTAGTTTCATACACTTCCGTGCAGTGACAGAAATGTAAACAACACATCAGCTGTATATACGGAATGAAATAAAAAGGAAATAACAATTACTTGATCGATGGCGCAGGGAATCAGGCACGGAATGTCATACTTGGCTCCGAAGATCTGAGGGAACGAATTGGAGAAAGATGGTGCGGCCTGGACGGCAACGAAGTGCACTTTGCCGATGCAGTCGCTGGTTGCATGTCAATCGTATGAAGAGGTAACGATTCAAAAGTGTGAGCGTAGAGAGTACAGATGTCGCGTCGTTTATAAAATACGCGGACGCCTACCTATCGTTAAATCCGAACGTCGCCTTTGACATGGATGTAGTGATACTCCGAGAGATTTTTACCACGTTGTGGTAGAAGGGACCACTACGCGATGAGATTGCATGTAGAAAATCGAGCTCGTCAGTCAATACATGTCAATGCCGTCCTCGACACAGACTGTTTTCGTTTCATTCTTCTCCTGCCCCGCTTTGTCCTCTGCACCCATCATTTCTATCCTGCGTTCAAACAAACGCACCCCATTCGGAAACTCACCCGACAAAATCCAAGTTAGAGAATATAAACGTCTTGTCGGGGTTGAACCCGCAGGCGATGATGTCCCTGGCGTTCTCATAAGCAAACTTATAGCACTTGTCAATTGTCAGGTCCAGCTTGAACAGGAACTTCTCGTCGTCCGTCAGCTGGACGACGAGCGGGACGTCGAACACCTCTTGTAGCCATCTGCCGACATGGGATTGTTCATGTTCGAGGACATATGATGGATAAGTATGCGATACTTTGAAGATCTCGGGACCATTCAAGTTCAACGACTGCTGAGCAAAAAAGGCTAACACAAGCCATAGAACCATTGCGTTACTCACTGGCAAAAAACGAACGGAACCATGTGACCGAGGTGCATGGAGCTGCTGGAAGGGCCACGGCCAGTGTAAAGATAGAAGGGCTTCTTCTGCTCGAACCGGTCTAGGATGCGAGTGAGCTCTCTGGAGAGAGTGATACAAAGTGAGAAAGAGAATATGAGTCGAAATGGCGCGTAATTCGGACCTTGGAGTAATGGAGGCCGGCGAACCCTGCACCATATGCCGGAATTGGTTCAATAGGAGCCAATCAAGGCTATTTTTCTGCTATGGAGTCTATTCAAATGTATTTGAGCTATAGGATCCTCATGCGTCGACAGTTTTTGCATTCAATCGCCTCCATGTTTCAAGTCCGCTTGTGTCCAACTCGAAGGCCCTTATAAAGCACCCTTGCGCTCCATTCCTTGCCAGCATCTTACCTGTGTGAAAAGAACACGCCCCTCCTCAAAAAAATGTGGGGCTTCCTCCCTGTCAACCTTTCGAAGCGCGCCAGAATCTCGGCATCGATATGGCGGGTGCCGAATTGTTCGATCAGCTTGTTGTAGTCGATGGCCTGCGCCTTGCCGTCGACGACGGCCCCCTCCACGTCCCAGGGAGTGACCTTCTGCTCGACTTCGACTGGGGTGGCAGCGGCGGCGGAATCAGAATCGGAGATACCGAGGGAGTTGAGCCGCCCGGCGACGTCGGCAGGGTTGTTGTCGTTGGACATGGTGAGGAAGACAGTAGGTTGTAAATTAATTTCGTGGTTTTATATATTCAAATAATGCACTTCGGAAAATTATGTGATTGGATAGAAATTAAAGTCCACTGTGACGCATCCTGATCCATATCATATTCTTCATTGTTCTGTGTCAGCCAACATATTCTCCGTCATATTATCCAATGCGCCATCCAGTAGTATTCGTCTTCATTTAGTACAAGCTTTGAAGTTAATATGCTATATATTGAACCGAAAACGGGGGTTTGGCCCAATGGTAGCGCGTTCATCTCCAGAGCGTGAGCCCATACGTTTTGCTTGATCGATTGTGTTGAAGGTTCACAGGAAATCACGTGAGCGTCGACCACAATTTAAGATTCATGGCTGTTCCGCTTGGAGGCCATCATTCAGACGCGGATTGTTTTATTTATACGCTCGTGATCAGAGTTATTATGGTAAGAATCAGTGTAAATGCAAGAAAATGATGCAGATCCTCAACCTCTACACCCGCCCAATCCCAAAATCTATCCGATACCACCCACCACTCCCCAACCTCGACCCCCTCTAACGCGTCCATTGTCTCCCATCCCCGCCCTTCTTGGCCTTGGCCATGACGCTCCCCTTTTGTTTGATGAAATGTTCCTTGCCCTCGACCTTCTTGTTGTTCCTGTACCCAGCGCCCATGCCGCCGCCGCCGCCGCGCCGTTCCACCCTTTCCACCGCGCTGCCAATATTAATGTTCACCTTAGGTGGTACCGCGAACCCGAATGCCCGGCCCACCTTAGCCAAGTCTAGGTGGTTCACGTTGAAGATCTTCTTGAGGCTATACGACGCGTACGCCTGCAGATAGGAGCGGTAGCCGTCCCGTGCCGACTTGTTGAGGTAGTAGTTCTTCTCAACAAGCTTCTCAAGCTGTGTAATGAAGGAATTAATAAGATCTAGTGAGTGGAAATTGAAAATCACAACACATTAGAAAAATCCCATCCACCCACCTGACTTTGCACATTCGCAATTTTATTGCTCGGGAATTGATACTCGTTCAGTGGCACCTTGGCATGTTTGAGGTACCTCAGGAACCCGAGCTCACTGGGTAGTAGGAAGAGCAAGCTCTTTCCCTTGCCGCCTGCGCGGGCGGTGCGGCCGACGCGGTGAATGTAGTCGCGCGGATCGTCAGGTGGGTCGTATTGGATGATCCAGTCGACGAGGGGGATGTCGAGGCCGCGAGCAGCTACGTCTGTACAGAGGAGGATGCCGTGGTCGGCGTTGATGAACTCGAAGAAAGTGTTGGTCCGCTTCTGCTGCTTTTGCTTGCCCTACAGGTTGTGGTTCGTGGTTAGAAATCGGTATGGTTGAAGTGATATACGTGTACGGAGTGCCATAAAGCCATGGATTTTCCCACTGGTGTCTCCCCAATCCACCGATTCAATGAACCCCGTGGGTCCCGGGGCGGAGAAGAAACATGCTGCAAAGGCCCGAAACCCCCCCCCCCCCAGATAACAGTAAGGATTATAAATAAAATTCAGCCCAAGCACAACTCCACTCACGTGCAGATCCAGCACGGGAATATCGATATAGTTCAACAGTTCTGCATGGTACTTGACGGACGCGCAGCTCGACATGAATACAATCATCTTCCTCTTGAGATTCTTTTTGAGGAAGGTAAAGAGCAGCAGGAACCGCTCGCCAGAGTCACAAACGACGTAGCCCTGGTCGAGACCCTCCGCCGTCGATGTGTCCTTCTTCTCGTCTACGTTGATGTACAGGGGGCCCTTCTTCAGCGACATTCGCGCGAGGTCTTCCACCTTTGTCGTCTGTGTTGCGGAAAAGAGCATGCTCTGGCGTTCTGAGGGAGAAGGGCGACAGCATACAACAATTTTGTGAGCGCATAGATCGATGGTGAGTTTTGACGGCGTGGAGGCAGGTCGATAGGATGCTTACCGGAAGGCAGGATCTTGATGATCTGTTTCATTTCCTCCTCAAACCCAATCTCCAATATCCGGTCAGCTTCATCAATAACTAGCGCTTTCAGGTTCTTGTAAATAAAGCCTTGTGTGTTCTATACATACAAATCAGGAAACAAATATAGCACCAAGAAATGCGCGTGAGTAAAATTGACCAAATTGGCGATCCCATTCTAAAATAAAATATAGCAACCGAGTGCCTTTAAATCACAATGGAATCTATACCTGAAGGTGATCCAGCAGCCTCCCCGGCGTCGCCACCAACAGGTTCACACCCTTCACCAACTTATCCGCCTCCGCCTTCCGGTTCGCACCGCCGATGACAATACCGAATGTCTGATGGTGGTACTTCAACAGATCCTTGGCAACACCAAAAATTTGTAGCGCCAGCTCGCGCGTAGGGGAGACGATGATGATGCCGGTCCCTGATTTGTGATGCACATGCCATGAACAAACAAAATTCAATGAGGATAATCCGATCCTCTGAATACAGTAAATGGTTGCCCCGGGTCAATGCATACCATTCCGCGGCTTGAACTTTAGCTTATACAACAGCTCGATCGCGGGGATCAGGAACGCGATCGTCTTGCCGGAGCCGGTCTTGGCGGCACCGAGGACATCACGGCCGGCCATCAACGGGGGTATCGTACGGGCCTGAACCTCGGTCATCTTGGCGAATCCCATGTCCTTAATGGCGTTCTTGGTAGCCTCGGAGACATCGAGGGTCTGGAAGTCGAAGTTAACATCCTCGATTGACAATCCGGCAGCTTTGTGATCGAATTGTGGCACAATTATGAGTAAAATGTTCGAAGGGGTTTGAATGCGGTTTCGAACAAAGCATACACGCACCATCGGTGATTTCCTTCTGAATATCCTGCTCGTTGTCACCTTGCTCTCCTTCCTTACCTCCTCCTTCGTTTTCGGATTCTTCCTCCTCCTCCTCCTCCTCCTCCTCCTCCTCCTCCTCCTCCTCCTCCTCCTCTTCCTCCTCAGCCGCCTGCTTGGTTTTCTTGTTGTCCACGACCCTCTCCATTTTTTCGTCCTCGTCCTCGTCCTCGTCCTCGTCTACCCACTCGTCGGCAATTTCCATGGCTTCCTCCTCGACATGTTTTTTGACGTTCTTCTCAACCTCCTGCTTCTTCCTGTTGAGTTTGTTGGCCTGCCCGCTGCGCTTTCGCTTCCCGCCGTTGAGGTTGGGCTTCTGTACAGAGTTTCTCGGCATGTGTGGTGGTGGTGGTGGTTGTGAGAAGAAAAAAATTCGTGGCTTGGGACAGTCCAATTACACATGTCACGTGCCAAATACGCGGAATCGTGGCCTGAAATATTCGCTGTATAAATACTGTAGCAAAAATGTTATCGTGGCGGTGAAGTACTTATCAGAAGTGATGGTGATGCTCTTAAAAATATTTGAACTAGGTATCTCGAATCTCTACTACAAGCTTTTGTTCCTTGGACGATTTAAACATCTGGCCATTCCGTCACCTCCGAGGCCGCCTACTTCAAAGGTTCAATCTCACGATTTTTCAGCCAGCGCGTAGACGGCCGATCGTACTTAGCGACCTTGCCACCGTCCAGCACCAGAATCATGTCGCTGTCGAGGACGGTGTTGATGCCTAGATAAACATGTGTACCAAAAAATTGTGATCATCTACCTCTTATTTATGGATCGGATAAAGTTAAATAGTAATGGGAAAGACGCTTACGATGTGCGATCGTCAGTATGGTCCAGTCCCCGAACTCGCGGCGGATGGTTTTCTGGACGAGGCTATCAGTCTGGAAATTGACCGCGGCCGTAGCTGCGTTGGCAGGGGGGAAGAAAAATCAGATGGCTGACGCTGCGGTAACAGTCAGCGCATTCGCTGAACAACGGAAACAGTCGATTTCAAAATTATTCTCATCGAGAACTAGCACCTTCGTCTTGCGAAACAAGGCACGAGCCAGGCAAACTAGCTGCTTTTGCCCGACGGAGAAGTTGCTTCCTCCTGGACGATTGAACAAGAGCAGTTAGATCACCACTGTTATGCTACTCGTTCACAATCAATTGAGGATTTATAGCGTACCGTGGTTGACGTGGGTATCCAAACCGCCCTCCAACCCCATAATATGCTCCTTTAGATGAGCTGACTCCAATGCAGCCCACAACGCGACGTCATCCTTCTCACCGAACGGATCCAGATTGTCCCTGATCATCAAACATAGAGCATCGGCAACCATCATTCGAAGCCAAAAGCAAAGCAAATCAAATAATGAGAACAAGGTCGGGTCCTGTGGGATGATGATCTCAGCGCTCTAAGCCCAATCCGAGATATGTCGACGCCGTCTACCAGGATCCCGTGATCGCATCGGATTCCGTCCTGACCGGCCTCATGCCACCCGTCCATGGCAATATGTCCATCCACAGCCTCGATCAGACAGAAGAGTGCCAATGTGAGAGAACTCTTGCCGGCGCCGGTGCGGCCGACTGCGTGATGAGGGTGCGGAGGACATGGATGGGTTTGTCACAACCTATTATAGTACGTCGGGGGTTGTTTAGTTTGGAAACCATGCTTACCTATCACAAGTATTGGATGTGAGTTTCAGTGCTTGGCATACGTGGATAGTCCAACCTGGATCGATTTGTACGCCAAGGAAACCAATCAACAGTAAACTCACTATTAAAAATGAACTGATATTCTGATCGACATATTGCACAACGGACGCGAAACGATTGACCACCGGCCAAGCGGTGTCGTATCGAAAAACTCCATCCGCAGCTGGAACAGCTTCCCCAGCATCTGCTCATGCATGCGTCGTGCTGCGACAATTGCAGCGAGACCCATGAAGATGAAACCGGACGAGAGCTGCGCGACCACGTAGCCTACGCGTACGTCCCTAGCCAATATTCCAGGTTATTGTCCCCAGTCGCGAAAGAGGATGACCAAGCGTTGAACCAGTATCTGGATCCGACCGAGATGCCTGCGAGGAAACGTTCAGCACAGGGTAATTAGAGGATGTCGATATAATTGTTATTTGTGAATAATATAGAACTTACCGTTTGCCGCAATTGTTATCAATAAATATATGAAAACGTATGCTAAAGAGTAGCTCTTCAAATACATCCAATAGACTCCCCAGCCCTGAAAGGCCCCATAATTTTGTTAAGATCATCTAGATGAACTTTTTTTTACAAATCAAATGGGGAGCAATATCGTCGCACACGATTCTTACCACGCTCCCTTTCTTGCGATGTTCCTCTTTCACTAACAAGCCGTTTGATTTGTTGTGAAAAACCATCCTGTCGTCCATCGTGCTTTTACCATCCAAGGTAGACTCAGCGTCAACAGTACTGACATCTTTACCATCCTTTCTACTTGGCTTGTCAGAGAAGGCGTTTTCGGGATTCTCGTCATTTTCGTTCGAATACTCAGTCATCATCCTGAACACTTCTCCACGGACTCCGATCAAATCAACATACGTTTCTTGTTCATTGACACATCCATCTTTCTTATAGATGATATAGTCCACATTCGGCAGGTGATTCACGGAATGAGTGACAAGGATTTTGGTCTTTCCAGTCGGACCAAACAATTTGTCGAAGAGTGCCTTGTTGACTGAAATGCGTAGAAGGATTAAAAACAAATGGCTAGAAGCGCGCATGTGTCATAGGATTGTGTGCCGCTAAACTTTACCATGCGCGTCTACGGTAGATAACGGATCGTCCAGCAGGTATATATCGGCATTGGCATAGACAGCACGAGCGATGGAAACTTCAATATGCATAGCAGAGCATTGTGAGAAAAATGCGAACCGAAGTTGCTAGACAAATAAAGAATGAGAAGGCGAACAATTACCTCTTTGCCTTTGGCCGCCCGACAAGGTAATGCCCCCTGAGGTAATGAATTGCAATTGAGTAGCCAGACGCCATGATATCATACGCGATCCGACATTGACCTGATCAAAGTATAAACTTATTTTCTCCGATTTCGGTTAGATCGCCAGCTGGAAATATCAGGAAACAGCATGTATCGAGTACTTGGTTGTAATGCTTTTCTTCGAAATCGCTGACCCGAGTCATTAATTAAGGCATTAACGAAAAGACATTCTGATATATATATATTACTTACCTCCCGAACAAAATGTTGTCTCGCAAACTACCACTCAGTATGAAAGGCTGCTGAGTGACGTAGGCCATGCTGCCGCAAACGATAACGTTACCTGAGACCTTGTAAATGTCACCCAAGATAGCGGAAAGCAAGGATGTCTTGCCCACACCAATGCGACCTACAATCGCCGTCAGACTACCAGATCTATCAGCGTTGGTCGCTGCAAGAGATCTTTGGTCCACGAGAATTCTCCGTTGGTGATGGTGACGGCGTCTTGCGAGGTGTCTTTCTCCGAGTGTCTGATTATGGTGGAATCCAGTTCCTCGAGAAGCAAAAAGGAGTTTAACCGAGTACAGGCGACATGGAGTTGGAAAAAGACGTTGATGCTTTGTGCTTTATCGAACGAAATCAGAAACTAATTAGAGGCGATAGGCATTTACATTAGGTTTTTAGGGTTTAATGCAACAAAAACGGAAAGCTGGCTTAGTCATGGGCGAATTTAAGAGTTGGATGATACTCAGACTAACGAAGATTTTTTGCGAATTCAATGGTTGATCTGCCGGAGCGATTGCAGCGTATGTTCCAAAACATACAAGGGATATCATGTACTGAACGAACTGGAACACAGTGCCAACTGCGGCCGCAGCTATCGATCGTTTCTGCAACGCTTTGACCTCATTATTTCTAACATCTGTAATCTTCATGCGGAAATTTTGTATTGCGTGAAGTTCATGAAATATAATTAAGGACTCGATCGACATTTATAATTGAATATTAACAAACCCTTTTGGAGAACGGCTTTTCCCTGCAAAAGCCAAGATCATTGAACTATCAGATTTTGAGATTACGAAGTTACGGTGATGAGATTTGTCTACAGTGTGATGCTTACCAAGCATACAGTTTCACAATCTTGATGCCTCCAATAATTTCGTCCTTTAATTTAGGCGAAAGAAGATCAAAGTGAGCTTTGAAGTTTCAATAATCAAACATTGCGCCAGGTTCACATAGCTACCATCAATCGCATCCGGAAATCCATGAATTTCATCCTCTTGGTCTGATGGATTCGCAGGTAGTTGCCAACCCAGATATTGGCACTAGCACCAGCGAAAACGACGACCCCAAGCTCGGCGTACAAAAGGTAAAAAGCGAGACCCAATTGCCAGAATGTTGCTATGGTTTGTCCAATGACGACAGCCCCTTGCCAAAATATGAGGCAGTCCACAGCCATCTTATGTCATAAGACGAAGCGCTTGGAATTCAATGCCAGGGTGCACTGGTTCGCATAGTTAATACATGGCCACAGAAATACCTACCTGTTTTGGATCTCGCCCGTGCTTGCTTTTTGTCGAGATTCTGGAGACAGTCGAAAGGACTTCCTATATACGGCGCCGATCAATCCAGCTACAAGAACCTTGTTAGTTATTCGTTCATTCATCAGCACGGGTGAATACAGATAATTAATGTTTCGAACCTCTGATTCGTAGACCCCAGTTGACGCTTAAGTTCTATGAGATTAGTATATTCACATTAGAGATCAAGCGGTATTAAAATAATGTAGCTAAAAGCGGTCAGAGACATGTAGGTCAAACGTACGAAGTACCACATGCTACACAGTGTCGAGGTGATCGAGGTGACAAATAATGCACCTATGAGAAAAACTTTTCGTTACATCATGGCCGTCATAGTACTCCATCCCTAACCTCCATATGAACCTAAACCAATCGACGTACATGACAAAAAAATTCTACGCTCTAAACGTTGTGGCTGCTCAATGTAACCACCGTTGGAGTTCTTGGAGTAGCTAGCAATGAATATCAGCAAGGCACTGAGAACTTTTGGTTGCAGCATTTGAAAGGTCGCTTGACTCAATATCAACAACAGCTTCAGGTGGTTTATATTTGTTTCGATTAGTTTCTTTGTCATTGGGTTGGTTGATACGTTCAACCTTCAAACGGCGTAACATATAGTAAAATAGTTCTTACCATCGGCGCCACGTACTCCAGTGCATATATCCTGAATAAGGTAAGAGTCAAACTGGGCCTATGGGCCGAAGGAAAATATAAGTCATTTGAATTCTCGTCTTCAATGCTACGAAGCACTCATTTAATTGTGATTAGCATACTTGTTCTTCTTCAACTCCTTGTTCCATTCCTTTTCAAACCTCAAGTAATTTGTTTTTGTTGACATGTGATCGGGCAACGACCTAAGAAATAGACCCGAAAGATTCAGTTCGCATTCGAACTCAACCCAATGCTGGCGGTCCAGAACAGATATTATTTCACACCAGAGATCCGAAAAATCCAAGTCAGCCTTGTACGCCCGTTTGATCAAATCGGATACCCAGCTCACAGTAAGGATGGAGACTGGACTTGCACCAGCAACGGGACCTTTTGCAGTCTGAAAAAAAAAAAAAAAAAAAAAAACGGCATCATGATGCGTGTGTTGCCATATGAGCGGTTGAATGGCCTGAAACCGCGCAGAGATGCACCAATCGCTCAAAATAGGTACCTTGGTCCAGTCAATATGGTCCGTTCAGAGCTGATCCAGCAGTAGCAACGCGGCAGAGAGCGAGAGTAATGTCGTGTTTAAAGATATTTGCGTGATATCTTTGCCCATGAGAATCCAAGTTCGGAGTTTGATGGCATTGGTGATGCCGACAAAGAACCAGTACATCGAAAGCAGCCGAGACCCCGTGAGATTGGTGGCCACATGTTCGAAGTGAACAAGAGATAGTAATGGCCTTTTGGAACGTGATGATATGGACAGTGCAGGCAGTCGTTGAGCGAGGGCGACCATCATGGAAAATGTCAAAAGGTAATACATGCACTTACCAGTCCAACGCACACCATCGGTAGCAGCCGGTGGCCGACGAAAGCAGCTTCGTGAACTAAACTGCCGATAGTTACGCTCAAATTCGTTATGACGAGGTTAAAGACTTTCAGATTTGGGGTTTCCATTCCGTATGTTCCAGACAAGATACAGTATGCGAAGGGCTCCAGCAATCACGAGCACAAAGTTGAGGAGTGGGCAAGCAAAATGGACATCTCAGAATTATACACATTATCCTTAAAGTAGAAGGGAACTAATCTGAATACATACGCATCCTCAAAGCATGTCGTGAAATCTAAATCTCTCGCAGAGCTCGATGGCTCCTGCGAAGCATAAACGACCGTCAGGAATATTCGACAGAAGGCATAATACAATGGCGGTTTGATCCAAATCCTTTCGCCATCGAAAGCTTACCCATCCTTCTTCATCCTTACAAAATACGTTGGCCATGTTTTGCGGTAAAAGGAACGCACTCCGAGGAGCGCAATACGTCCACCCAAAGAGCATTGATATAAATGTGACAAATAAAACTATTTTTTTTATACTTGCACAGAAAAAACTCTTGGGCCACCCTTCTAAGGCGTAGATCTGTAGGCATTTTGCGGGATAGATCAGTCACACAATCGCGTGCAAGTGTTGAAAGTTTGAACTACAGTATGTTCCATACAACTTGTCAACAAATGGTGCTGGTTCTGGTGGCAGCCGAGCCACTAGTTTGGGGCTTGTACGACCTTGCAATAGCCGTTTGTCTGCCTGTAGAAGTATCCCTAGCTTGCATTTAGCCGTAGCAGTCATTGTTCGTGCCTTACGTTACAGGCGCGAAGCGAGCATAATCGGAACAATCATTCATGGGGAGAACCTTTTACAAAAGGAGAATTTTCTACCAATCATATGGTAAAACCAACTACCTTCCTGTATTAATAGCTACAGTTCTTCGTCTATTATTTCTTTCCCAAATAACGAGATACTTCTAGTTTGAGAATTTAGGATACCGGCGAGACACGACTTTGTCGACTTGCGTATGGCAAATTCCGGAGTTCTCGACACCGATGTTGGCGTACACCATTTGCCAACATTCATCGCTAGTTAAGCCCCGACATAACCATTGGCTTTCGTCAGATTACGAGCACCCCGCTCTATGCTCCTTGGAATGGAGACATGGTGATGACCACGGCGCTTATTGCAGCCGGAAAGGGCCGACTTGAAATATGGCAGCGCCAACGGTGTCGTAGACATCTCGAAACTTACCACCTTGCGGACTCGCGGATTTGGAGATGACAAGTAGTCAGCGCCCATTCGTGATATGGCGTGACTACCTACTGGAGGTACCGCCCCAAATCTAATGAAAAAAAAAAAAAAACATCGTGATAGCCGCAAGGTTATACTATAAATGAGATCATAATTGATACACGCAGTTTATTTGAGTGAAAATCTCACCAAAATGTATTCAGACTTTTGTGCTCCTGCGGACGAGGCAGCTTAAGATCAAGAGCGACAAATGACGTGGAGACACCGAGATTGATACTGGCAACTTGTTTAAACGACATATCGTCAGGTATCTATTGAGGATCAGGCGAAACTTTGTGAGATACATGTTCCATGAAGATCGATAACGTCTGAAAATCATAGAGCATTGCCACCATAAAGTCACAAACTCTGAGAAAGATCTGAGCTAGAAAAGAAAAAAAAAAAAAAAAAAAAAAAAAGAGTGGTAGGGATAGAGCAAATACGAAAGTCCAGGATATAATGAATATAATTCCTTAAACGAAGCCAAATACTCAGTGATTGTATTCCAAGACAATTGTGGCCGTGCACCTTCCGATACAACAAAAGTCCAGGATAGAATAAATAGAATTCCTTGAACAAAGTCAATGCAATCAGCGATCGTATTCTAAGACAGTGTTCATGTCTATCTTTTGCTCAATTTTGTTCAATCTCCTCAGCGACTTCTCACCATCGCCACCAGCCATCCGTGCTACACTTACGCTTAAAAATTGGCAGCATATAGGAACATCAGGTCATTCCATTCTGCTACTGGCTGGTTGCCTTTCTTTTGTTCAAAGAGTGTAGCAAAATTTCTGATGACCAACACATGCATCCCCTACACCATGCCATCGTAAATCTATATTATAAAATATGTGAAGTAAAAATAAGATTAATCTATTGTATAAGGATGTTTAGATGTTTAGAGAATACATACCTTCTTTTTCAGCCGTGGTGCCTGGCTATGTCGAACTCGGTCATCTTTTCTTCCTGCAAAATGTAAAAGATGAATGAGAGTTTGAGGTCGAAGATGGTGTATGTTTATTTTATTTTATTTTATTTTTCTCCCCCGAGCAAAGGGAATAAGATTTCCTTACCATTAATAACCGAAAATTCAAATTTTGCGATCGATCGTTTTGCTGCTGACACCATGTCGCGACCAGTCTAAGAGATGTTAGATCCTCTTTGAACGATTGTGCTGCCATCAACGTTCTTCGCCTTGCCATAAACATACAATAATCTGGCACCGATATAAGAATTTGTGTATGATGCGGTATGGTAAATGCTATTGCCGATGGTAACTCGCATTCTTATGATGTAGATATCCTATGTAATAAAACGATATATCTGGTATTTAATTACCGAGGCTCCGAACAGATCCCAGCAATGTACATAAGCTCAACTTTGTATTCAGATCATCGTTCCGCAGTTAATTGTCGAACATTTCGAAAGTTCATGAAAATTTTTTCAAAACGACCTTTCTTGATGGCGTGAGATCCCTGTTACAGATGTAACCGATGCTCATGCGCTATTTTTTTTGTAGCCCTTTTGCGGTGGAAGGGCTTGTATTAAGAAAACACTTGTATAGTAGTGTGTACTTTGAGCCTTTGGCAGTGGGGGGGGCTTGCATTAAGAAATTGCTGTGCTTGTGAGGATTTCATCAAAAAGCTTCCGAGGTTGCGAACATTTTTGGTTGGCTCAAAGATTGCTGCATAGAAGTGATCATTCAACCTCACCTCGCCGTCGACTATCTATACCCGCGTCTAAGATAGCTTCCCTTCACCAGGAAAGAAAGGTGGCCCTGGTTTGTGGCCTTCGTTATTGCTCCGAGGTTAAATAACAGCTCGCCAATCCTAGGTAAGGGGCTGGTTGGTCCATCTGCGTGGGACGGGGGAGCGCAGCCTAGAAGTTGAGTATTGTTTATATTTGTCTTTGCCTTTGTTTTCGTACCAGTTTCGATCGGAACGCGATTCGCGTTCAAGGGCGAAACCGGTCCAGATCGTTGAAAGCATGCATGGGTCCAGTGGCAGAACGAAGTTGTACTGTTAAATATGCGGTACTTGAACAAAGTATTACCATGTCGCATAGGAGCTTGTACCAACATTATGTATTATTCTTTATTCTCTGCCTCGCTTCCGTCGGTCGTATATATTGCAAACGGCGTGTCCATTATTCAACTCATCTGATGATACGGGTTTTGTGCATAGCTGAAGTCAATCACGATGTATATTTATATGGGACGAAGGCGTATGAGGTAGGTTTGGCGTTGAGGTTGGTGTGATAACCAGGGATTGTGGACGACTTATATTTCGCAGGAAATTATTCCATATTCGCTTCCGTCCTCTACGTAGATGCGCTGAGCACTGAAAGAAGGACCTCGACATGTCCTTCAGAATAATCCAGGATCATGAGGTCCGAGGCACTATTAATCAGGTGTTTCCCCTGCAAATGTTAATATATATAATTTCTGTAAGCATCGGCGCTTTCAGCCAGCCTTTGGTATGCTAACAAAACGAGCACAAGATGCGTTCTTTGTAAAAATTTTCATGAGGGGATAACAACAAATCCACATAGTAATTTGTGGTAGGAAAGGCGAAGAGATCAATATATCAGAATCCAGAAATTATTATCTACTGTATATATATAAAGCAAACTTGATCCAGATGTGAAGTAGGGATAGGAAAAAAAAAAAAAAAAAAAAAAAAAAAAAAAAAAAAAAAAAAAAAAAAAAAAAAGCAAAATGCAATCCAGCAATGCAAGCGCAAAAGAAAACTACTAGGTCAATTGTGAAATGCTCTCCAAACAATACCTCGCAGAAATGTTGTTAATGTTACATTGGAAAGGAAAAGGGAGTGAAAAACAGTCCGCTAAACTCTCGCCATTATCAATCATTCATCCTTGTCCTTGTCCTTAGCCTTCTTCCGCTTCTTTTTCGTCACCATCCCCACCCCCTCCGGTGGCGAGGCCGGATCGTTCCCCAGTAACTTTGTGGGTGGCGAGGGCGCAGCTGCAAATGAATGAAAACAATTTGTTGGTCGGAGCAACAGTAGACCAGCAAGAATATCGAAGCAGAGTCTTCATCACTTACGTTCTTCGCTCTCGTTCCCGGCGGGAGAGGAACCTTCGGTATTAGGAGCTTCCGCTGCGGCTACTGATATCGGTTTGTCTTTTTTGGCAGCCGCCGCCTAGGTTAATAGATTAAAAATAATGAATAAACCAGATTAGGCGTCAGCCGATTTTCCAGACTCCACGTCCTATCAAATAATGTATGAATAGCCACCATCGCGACTACTCGCCTTCTCCTTCTTCGCCTCTAACTTCATCAACCTCTCCTTCTCCTTGATCTCTTCCTTTTGTTTCTTTTTCTGTTCCTTCTCCGCAACCTTTGCTGCCTTCAACTCCGCTTTCTGTTTCTTCTTTTCCGCCCGCTCGGCCTGCAGCCGTTCCATGTCCTTCTTTCGCTTCTTTTTCTTCAGCTCGTTAAGATCTTCCTTAATTGGGCGTTTGCGGCCGGTTGGGTTCAACTTGCCCGAGGGCGGGAGGCGCGGCCGATTGCGGTACTTGTTAACCATAAACTCATCCTATATATACGCACCAGAAAAAATGGAAGATAATAATGCGAAAACCCATAGACAGAGGATTAAAACCATTTTTTGTATCAGCATCTTCCTTTCCCTAAAGAAAATTAGGTTCGTGCAATTGCGATCCAGAAAAGCATACCTCCACCAAGTTCCCATTCGCCTCTTCCAGCTTCTTGGCGAAGAACGTCCGCAGCAGACCAATCTGGCTGTCGGCGTCGGTGATGGGCGCAAATTGGGGTGGCGGCGGGTACTGCAGCGGCTTCTCCTTAGGTGCCCTGAACATTCGAAATTCGCAACACAGCGACCACATGCCGGTGTTACCTCTATCGCATTACATAAGCAAATACCAACGCAAATAAAAGTCTACTTACAACCCAGGCAATTTGGGTTTAGCCTTGGCCCCACCGAACCATAATCTCGACGGAACCTATGCGTTAATATATAAATAAATAAAAGCATGAATGTCCGTCGGTAAGAACTTAACCCCTTCCGCGAGCACGTGAGCACATACCGATAATGTTTCGAGACTAAACTCCTTGTCCAGGCCGAGCTCCTTGAACCCAAAGAAGTCCTCGCCAAGGTCCTCGCCAAAGCTTCCGCTATTAAGACAGATGGTGATGCGTGGCAAGGTCGATTAGAGATTAGCTACATGATTTCGCAATAAAAATGGCTAAGGGATTCAGGAACAGTAAAAGACACAAACTTGGCGAAGACGTCTTCCTCTGCGAACAGCGCATCGTCGTCGACTGCCTGCCCTTCCGCGGGGCCCTACACACCCAAACAAACCGACATAATGCGTTAATGTCTAATTCACGCCAAAACTCAGAGTATCCCAAATCACGCTATTGGTTAGGCCAAAACTCTGCCGATAGAAATACTCACGTGCACAATGTCATGATGCGTGGCGTCGAGTCGGCGATGGATATCGCCCAACTTGGTCCCATAACGTTCAATCTCGTCACGCACGTACGACTCGAGCTCGCCAATGTTGTTGACGCCGTTCTCGTATAGCGTATGCAATACGATCTCCTATAAGTCAATGAATATAATTGTAAGGAGTGAAACCTCGTACAAAAGGCATCAGGTCTCATCTCGTTCCCTCCTCTCGCCCTTCCCCCCCTCCCCCTCTAACTCAGCCAAATTATAGCCCACCTCAGCCGACATGCCCTTGTTGTAGTTATCCATATATACTCTCAAACTCTTTCCCAGGTTCATCATATAGTCCACCGCGACCTCTGTCACGACGTGCGCCGCGCTCGCCTGCGCGCCCTCAAATCCCGCGTGCGCAAGCATCTTGGCCACCACACGGCCGAGAAGGTCGAGTCCGGCGTCCTCATTCATCACGAGAGGGGGGAGCTCATCCGGCGACTGCGTGGGCATAGCGCGCGGTGCGGGAGGCGCGGGGGCCACAGCCACCGAGAGCGACGCGGGCGGTGGCAATGACCGCGCGCGGTCAACTGGGGCCGCGGGTGGACCCATCTATTATATACGGGGTTAACAGGAAAACAACCCCTTGACGCGGAAAACGAGATGCGTTAAACACTCCTCAATGGAAATGAAATTCTGAACTTACCATCCCTCCTCTCAGTGTCACACATTTATTATATACCTCCCTTATTGCCTTCAACTCCTCGATATTCCGCTCCACCTTCTCCGCCACACCATGGTTAGGGAACAACGCCTCAGGATACGCCGACATGTCAACCCTGCCCGCCCCAAACGCGGCCTCTGCCCCCTCCTCTCCCTCTTCCATCTCCGGTGGTACCTCGAACAGCTTCCTTCTGGTCTCGGAGAACACAGGTCCAACCTGCCCGACGTCGCCGACCATGCCCGCCTCCTCTTGCTCCAAGAACATATCCCACAGCTCGGAAATCCCGCTCGTGACCACGTACTCGGGTAGGAACATGTCCTCTTCCTTGCGCCGGCGGTCCTCGTCGTCCTCGTCCTCGTCCTCATAAAGCGCGGTGCCGCCGTTGCGCCGGTTGTGGTCGTTTTGGGGCACCACGCTGGCCTCGCGGGCGGCCGTGCCTGGATCGCGCCAGAGGGCATGGGAGTCGTGCGCGGATTCGAGGTGGGCGAAGCGGCGCATGTCGGACGGGGTGCGCTGGATAGCGTCGCGGTCAGGGAAGGGGAGACGAAACTGCTTCTCGCGTTCGGCCTGGTGGGTAGGAAGTTCGTGCCAGTTGTTTGGGAAAGGCAATGCTGTCAATAAAACCCACGATTCATCACCATAGGAAACAACTTCCATCACGGGCTAATACCGCAAATGACAGGCCTCCTTTCGACCCGCATTTGCGAGCCGGACATGAATAAAGATACTCACACAAATTTTTGCCCTTGCCCTCTTGGTCATCTCCTTCCACGCCTCGAATTGCACGTCCCCCGTATCCGCGTCGATCTCGGCGCCCACATCCTTCTCCTCTTGCTCGAGGTCGATCCCGGCGCCCGTCGCCCTCGCGACCCCGTCCACGCCTTCCATCCCACCGGGGGTCGTCTTGAGCGGCGTCCCGGGGCCCACCGAGCCGTTCATTGCCGGCTCACCGATTCCATCGGCTGAGGGCGCGACGCTCGGCTCGCGCGTGCTGCTGTCCTGGTCCCCGGCGGTCTTAGCGGCCGCGGTGGCCGCGGAGAGATGTTTGCTGGAGCTTGTGGCCTGGGGTAACCAAGGTGAGATGTGAGCGGGTAAAACAGAATTACCGACCGAGCACGCGCTTAATAAAGCCATCTAAACGATGACTCGCCTTTCTGGACGCCTGTTGATCCTCGGCCCCCTCGGCTTCATCGCTCTCGGCCTCGGCTTCCTCCTCGGCCTCCAGTTCTGCGCGGTCACGGATGATAATGTCCGGCACGTGCGCCAGCAAGAGCATTGTCTTGCGCTTCATCGCGATGGCGTGCTTGCGGTACTCACTGAGCTGATTGGTGGGACGGGGTAAATGGTTCACGAAAGTGCCCAGAATCTTCAGCCTTCGAATATTATTCCACCACGAACTTCCTTACCTCACTGCACGCCAACACTTACCGGATTAGTATTATAGGTCAGGCAGTTATCGTAAATCAGGGCAAGATCGGCCTCAAACTCTTTCTTGCTCCTGTACTGGAACGCCTTGAGCTTCTTGGTGACCGTCCCCAGGTCCATCGGATGGGAAATCACTGTATTTCGCGGAAAACGTCTGAGGCGAGTGAGACCTTGCTCGAATATTCGCCTGGAACGGGAAATCAAAGCAAATTACGACGGCATACCGTCAAAGTAATCTGGCGCCTCGCGTTTGTTCACTTTATTCAGAAAGGGCGTGGAATGCTCCTAGGGACATCAAATTGACGCGCCGTCCGTTCGTGACGAAAAAGAATGAGTGGCGTTCAATGTTACAATATAAAAGCGAACGGGGCAGTGCAAGAAAGAATGAATCTTCCCCTCCTCTCCTTTTTTTTTTTTTTTTTTTTTTTTTTTAAAAAAAAAAAAAGAAAGAAAAGAAAAGAAAATGGGTACGCACCGTGTAATTTTTGAGATCAAAGAGCACCTTCTCGCACGCCTCATACAATTCCTCCTGGCCAACCTTATCTTCATTTGCCTGGCGTAAAGGAAAACAAGGTGTCAAGATGACCTCAAGGTAAAGACATGAACCCATTCAAATCTCCTGACCACAGCAAGTTTTCACAGTATGTGTGCTTGCAAACATCCCCAAAACTCACCCACTTGGACCGATGCGGTTTTACGTCGGACAGCAGATTGCGCAGTTCGCGGTCGGTCAGGGAGGTGACGCTGCGGTTGGCCTCGATGGCGCTAAGGAGATACTGTAGGTTGATATTACATATGAGGGAATTGGGGATATTCGTGAGTGATGATGACAATATATATACTACAGCTATCGAGTATGACTGCGCGCGCGCTAACACTATACCTTAAGGCTCAAATTGCCAGCGTTGAGCGTGGTGAGCTGTATTATTATTTTGTGTAACAAAATAAGGAAAGTTTTCCCCCAAACGCGTTTTGTCAATCCAATGCCGTAGGATCGACCTCCAACGACAACTTGAACCCCGCCGCCAAAACGAAATTAGAACGCATACCGTTCTGTCACTCGAGAAGGCGGTTTTATCATTCATCTCCTGCTGCGCCTCAGATTCCTGCGCGATATGTCAGGAAAGGGATGAATTGGGCAGAAGAGACGCTTTATTTCGAATTCTTCCACAATTTACCGGTCCAAATCCTTACTCGACTCGACCTTACACGTGGTAGGGCGCTGCAAAAAGAACACAAACCTCCAACTTCTGCTGTTCAATCATAGCTGGCAGATCAAACTCGAGCGTGTAGTACATATCGCGCAGCGGGACTGGCCGATGGTCCGATTCCGGCGCGGACGCGGGTGGGGCTGTATCGGGTATCGTGCAATAAGCATGGCAACGGCACGGGGGTGAGCGATTACGAGCGCAAAGCAATCTTTGAGCATTGAATATGCGGATCAATGCGCTAGCCATGAGAAAGCATGAGATGCCCTTATTCACCCGACAGTCCGTCCGTATCGCCGTGCCCGACTCCGTTGGTCAAGCCCTGCGGCGCCGGCGCCGGGCTCGTGGTGCTCCCTCTGTCGGAGGTCCCCTTTGCGTTGTCATAATCGTCATCCTCGTCCATCTTCTGTCTGATCCCGTTAATTTTGATGGCCCGCGGTGGTTGGAACAGACCGGATCCGGTGGCCGGGGTCCGAGGCGAGTCGAGATCCATTCCCGAGGCAAGGCGCGCGGCAAGGGCATCGACATCAACGTGCGGTTTGCAGCACGATCTGGTGGAGGGAAAGATTCGAGGCAGGAACTGCTCGAATATCATAGAGCGCGTGCGAAAGGCGGCGGACAGCGTCGTCGCTGCGCTGCTTTGGGGAGCAATGGTGCCATTGGATCTCGGCTGGGAATCGGACGGGCCCGCGTGAGACGGTGAGGTCGCTATAGTGTAGTCCATCGTGTTGTTGTTTAGGTAGTAATCAGGGTGCAATGCGGGTGCTTTCTTAAGGATGGGGTCGGACAAGTTGATGAAGCGACGCCACGAATCGATGGAGGCAAGGGCAGCCTTGAAAGGAAGGTATTCAGCGTCAGAGAGGTAAATGCGACATAGTTTCTTCTGGTCGAGGTCTGTAGCTATTATGTAAGTCAATGACAGTATCTCAGGCTTGTCTTTGTCCATTATCGAGCACTCGCCATCAGAGGGGGAGGGGAAGGAAGGGAGAGAGAGCGGCTCCCGCCTGAGAGTCACTGAAATGTAACCTTCCATATGTTTACATCCAGTCACGTGTTATATAAGTGACGTCGCATTTAACAGTCCCTGTTGTCCCTGTTGTCCCTTTGTATACATAAAATATACAGGGGGAACAAGGGTCGAAACAACCGACACAAAACAAGTCGTTGTAGCACGTTTGTAGGCATAGCCCGAATTGTGGTAAGTGACTCAATTAAGTGTGGAATACTCACTATGTCGGATATCTAGTAAGCACTTATAGGAATTAGTGCAAAAATTGGCAAGGATCTTTAACTACCAATCATCTTCAGATTATTCAGGTTATACTTAAGTAATTCTTCAAGGTTAATTAAAAGTGAATGTTAAGTATATATGTCAACATTCAAGGATCGCTACTCCAACAAAACTACTCATATATATATCGATATCCTGCGTTGCTTGGGACTTCAGGTAGCTTTATTTATTAGAGTGGGGTTTCCTTTTCCAATTATCGGCGCTGTATTTGGTACTACTTATGCATTTTATCTAGATATCCCATCCATCGGATGGATTTGCCTTTTAGGGCGGAAACGGGCCTTCACAAATATGTTCTTCCCCTTCGGGCGGAAACGGCCTTCACAAATGTTCTTCCCCTTCGGACGGAAACGGGCCTTCACAAATGTTCTTCCCCTTCGGGCGAAAACACGCCTTAAACTCCGTAAACTCCGTCGTCATTTAACATGCCTCCAACGCATTATGGCGGTTTGTTTTCCTCACATGACCAACCGTCTCATTATGGGCAGCCTGATATGGCAAGCCCCACACAAATGCCTCACATATATAACGCAGGCGCCCGTCCAACATAACCGCAACTATACAGACCATTTGCAATCGAACCGACAAATACATAAGACAGGTGCCCGCCCAACATAACCGCAACTATACATACCATTTCCAATCGAACCGACAAACAACTCATCAATGGACACCACTACCTTCCACATGCTCAAATCCTGGGCCTTCGAGTTTCTGTCCTCGTTCGTGGGTCACTCGGGCAGGGGTGCGGCTGTACAGTCGGCGGCGGCCGTCGTCGCGAGCTATGTTGTTGTCGCGGTGAGTGTTGCGGCGATGCTTTGGCTGCTTTTAGGGAGAAAATCATCGTTAATCCTAATACCACCTCTTTCACGTCTCGCTCCCCCCCCCCAGCGCCTCTACGATGCCTTCTTCGGCCCGCTGAGCGATGTCCCAGGCCCACTCATCCACAAGCTTCTCGATCTGCCCGTAACACTCCCTAGCGAAAGGGGGAGCGCGTAAGTTGCTTTCATGCTTCTCATTAAAATCAATCTATGGTTGATTTGAGTCACGCACGCTCGAGCTTCAAATCGATCGATTGAGCCTCCATAACCGACTTTCCTCCCTCTCCACGCCGTCCCCAGATGGAAGTACGTCGCCAGTGTCCACGAGCGGTATGGCCCGGTTGTGCGTATCGGCCGTAACGTAATCAGTGTAGCCGACAAGGAGATGCTCAAACAGGTATGTACGCGCGTACTACATCCCCTTCTGCCGATCATTCCCTTCCACCTAAGTCATGACACCTATCCCGTTCCGACCTCTCTTCCTCTGGCGCAGATCCTCGTAAAGGAAGACTTGCCAAAGAGCAAACTCTATAAGCAGGGGCAGCGGATGACTGGGCGTCAGACGCTCTTCAACACGATTGAACTCGATTTTCACAAGCAGCGCGTGAGTCCAATAGATCCCCTTTCCTTCCAGAGCATCTCCCAACCCACCCACTCCTTCCCCACATTCTATAGCGCCGGATCCTCTCCCCCGCCTTTTCAATCTCGTACCTCAACTCCCTGGAGCCCTACATATTCCAGGCGACTGAGAGCCTGGTGCGCAAGCTGCGAGCTGAGATTTCGGTGGGGACCAACGAGCGCGCTGTCGTAGACATCTGGAACTTACTGCAACGGCTGGCACTGGACATCATCGGCGAAACGGCGTTCGGTCGCACTTTTGGCATGATCGAGAACGGTTCCCATCCGCTGCCCCAGAAGATAACAGAGAGTATGAGGAGGCGCGCACTGGTGAGTAGGATGTAGAAGGTAGTGCTGTATGACAGCTTATTTGGCGAATTCAATGAATCTGTGTACTGACGGTTTGTCGTTGTCGTGAAATTGAACGCTTAGATCGGCCAATTTCCTTTCCTCGGACTCATCCCCGCGCTGACGAGGCAGGATCCGCTCTTTCAAAAGGTAGTTCGTCCTTCCTTAAAACTGCCGCTTTCATTCGCGCGGTCTCTGTATATAATCTGACCCGCGCTTCCTCCCCACGTTCCCGGTAGTTCGTGACAAACATAATCGAAGACCGCGTCAAGTCCGGAATTCACCGCAGCGACATCCTTCAGATCTTGATTGACGCCCAGTACTCCAAGGAGAGCGATGACCGCCTCGACGTGAAGGACATCATCAGTGAAACCGTGCTCTTTCTGTACGCTATCCCATTAACTACGCGCGCTCCCGTTTCATTCGTGGCGTTGTCAGAATCCCTCATGTCAATTGAAATCTCTCCTCCTCTCCTTCACCCCAGCATCGCCGGCTCCGAGACGACCAGCAATTCGACTGGTTTTGCCATCATCTACCTCCTCCGGCACCCGGACAAGCTCCAGACCCTGATCCGAGAGCTCGACACTCAGCTCGACATTCCCGTGGGCGACCTCCTGCCCTCCCACGACTCCCTCAAGCATCTGCCCTACCTCAACGCCGTCATTAACGAAACCATGCGATTGAGGCCCGTGTCCGCCATGGGCCTGCCTAGGGAGCCTGCCAAGGACGTCATGCTGGGCCACTATTTTGTGCCACGTAAGGTAGGTGTTCTAGGCGGCTGCCAATTCTGAAGGATTGTGTGTATATTCCTTGCTCTGTTTGTTCAACGCATGTGTTTTTTTTTTTTTTTTTTTTTTTTTTTTTTTTTTTTTTTTTTTTTTTTTTGTTTTTTTTTTTCGCAGACGCTCGTTATCGCCAATATGCGTGGCGTCCAGATCAACCCGGACTACTGGCCTAACCCGACTGAGTTCATGCCTGAGCGATTCCTTGAGGGAGCAGTCCCAGGGCCGGCCATGGACGCTTTCTACCCCTTCAGCGCAGGGTAAATTGCTTTTATTTTCTTCCGATTGCAACCCTAAATCGTGACCTTATTAACACCAAGTTCATGCATCCGGCCCCACCACATTCTCCAGCTCTCGCAACTGCATCGGCAAGAATTTTGCCTGGATGGAAATGCGCCTGATACTTGCAACGCTCTTCAAATATTTTGAATTCGACCTGATCCCGTCTGAAATGCCCAAGGCTGACGACCTCGCGCAGTTCGTCACGCTAACGATCCGGGCCAATGAGTTCAACGTCGGGGTGCGGGTACGGAAGGAGGCATGGGAGAAAGTGCATGGGTTTTAAGGCGGATGGGATTGTGGTGATCTATAAAAATTGGATGATTGTATGATTTGTTGAAATAAATATTTTTATCAATAATGGCAAATGAATGTGGTTGATAAAGCTTTGTTGGTGAATTGAGCAGGAATACTTTTTTAAGCTGTTAATAATGGGAAATGTGGTTGATGGAGCTTTGTTGGTGAAGTAAAGTTGCATTCAATATTGTTGTCATCTTTGTCTTGACAAGGCAAATTCACAGGACACGGCCCACCAACATATGCAGTCACGTGTGGGCTTATTGAAAAATGCACAACAGACACAACCCTGATCCTTGCCCTAAAACGACCCCCCAACCCTCCACCCGCCGACGAAGTAAACATTACGAATGCAATCATCCTCGCCACCTTCGCCCCCCACCCCGGTCCCGCAGCCCGTCCCACACGCACAACCCCTCACGAACGGCGTGCGCGAGCCGTCTTTCTTCGCACGCCTGTTCGCACCAAAGCGTACAAAAGTCAACTGCTTCTACTGCAACGTCGACTCACTGCTACACGCCGACGGCCACGAAACCGCGAGAAAATGGCGGTGCAGGAACTGCGACAACCTGAACGTGACGGACGAGGTGGGCTATCCAGATCCAGATCTGAGTAAAATACGTGTGGCTTAGCGGGACCGTCCGCGGTTAACCCTTGTCGTTTTCCTCTTTTCACGTACGTTTGCTTGGCTATCAGAATGGTGAAGTTGTTGACATCTACCTCCCTGAGATGTATAATGAATCCTTGAACATGGTGAATGAAAACGGTCGAGGTGAGGATCTCATGTTTGTTTGGTAGACCTTGTTTCATTTTCCCATACTCGCTCATGCGTTTCGCCGTATATTATTACCTCACAGCAAGCGTGGTCCCAGTTAGCCGACCAGGGAGGTGGTCGCCGCGAGATAGCTTTTGTCCGGAATGTCAGGCGAACCAGACGATTGTGACACAAATGCTAGCAAACTACATACCTATTGAAGAGGTAAGTGTTCTCCTTTGGTGCCTGAAAGCTACCGTTTTGAAGAACCTGTCCCGGAACCGGTCGCAACATTATGATCTCAGTATCCTTCCAACCCATCAATAATTCATCATCACCACCCTCGCAAATCCCTTCCCAGGATCCCGAGTTCGAATATTACTACCACACCGTCGAGGACTACCGGGCCTCGATTGAGGACCACTACCCTCTGATCTGCAAAAACTGCGAGCGTAACGTGGACTTCGAACTCCGCCGCCAAAGCCAGTGGACCCGCGATCGTGCTTTCAACAGCGCCCTGATCCGCTCTAACCCGGCCACCGTCCCGCGCACGCCGACCCGCCGCCCATGGAAGGTGGCACTGTGGGCCGCCGGGGCCGCCGGGTGGGCCGGATCTCACGCCTTCGTAATTGTCATCTACCTCTACGCCTACCTCTGGCCCTACCGGTTCCACCCGTCAGCATGTGCGTCCGCACCGTCTCCATACGACGAGAGAGACATGGCATTTGGGGACGCGGTCGAGGTTGAGGAAATGACAGCGGGATTGCTTTGGGGACAAGTGAAGGGGTGTGAGACATTTTTCAAGTGTTTATATCCTGCGGTCGAGTACTTTGGGGCTGGGCAGTGCACGTGTATGCTGTATAGGGTATTTCCGTGGGCGTGCGGGGCGTCGGCTGTGTTGTTGGCGTGGGATCCGACGTGGCTCAAGACGACGAGTATAGTGACGAGGAAGGTAGTGGGTAAGAGGCAATATAGGGTGAATATCATTATCGATTCTTATGACCGTTTTTTTGGGAGGGGGGGTG
>RBNI01000629.1:0-28462 GCA_003990745.1 Jimgerdemannia flammicorona | reverse complement strand
TTGGATCACTACCAGTAATACTATCAGGAAACTGCTATATTATAGTTATTGTAGACCTCTTCACCAAATGGATAGAGGCAGGAGCATTACAAGAAGCCAATGCCCTCTCTATAGCTGACTTCCTGCACTGAGAAATCATCTGCCACTACAAGACACTGAAGCAAATCACCACAGACCGCAGCACAGAATTTGTCAATGGATTCCATGAGATAATGTATCAGAAATACAAGATTCAGCACATCAAGACCACTGTATACCACCCTCAAGGAAATGGACAGACAGAAAGAACCAACAAGACCCTCAAGAACATCCTAGTGAAGATCTCAGAGATATATGAGAATTGAGATAACTATCTCCCAATCACCCTCTCTGTCCTACGAGACATACAGTCACAGAGTACACATTTTACCCCAAGAGAGCTGCTCTTCGGAGAAGAAGATTCTGATGGAACCTCAGCTACAAATCTAGATCTAACTTAGAGACAGGTTGATGCAGAAATCCAGAGACTACACCAAATCAGGAAGAAGGCTGAAGATTACATCACCAAGTCACAAGCGCTGACAAGGAAGAATGTGGAAAAGAATCACAAGGCCCTAGAACCCATCTGAATTGGAGAAAAGGTTCTACTGTATTAAAATATGGTAGAAGCCTCATGGTTGTGAAAACTGGAGCCCAAATGAGAAGGACCCTTCTATGTACAAGATATCAAGGGAACTATCTTCTGGCTCAGAAAAATCTCAGGGACCATACTGCCTACTAGTGCTCCTAACGAGTCAATTTAATCCGGATTGGATTCGGATTGATTCGGATTGAATCCCATCCGAATTAACTTGGATGGGATTCGAATCAACCATTGTTTTGATTTCCAAATTAGATAATTAAATGTTTACATCAATAACTCAATGAATAATCATCCAAATTTGATGATCTTGGTGTCATTAGAAAGCCCTTAATAAGGCCTATCTAATGATACCAAGAACATTGAAATACGATCACGCGTTTCCGAGTTATGAAGGAAACCGTCTGAATCGCCGATTTTGGAAATTCTTCGATTTGCCGATTTTGGAAATTTCATCAAATAGAATGTTTTCCTTAATATCTCAGCAACACGTAATCCGATTTTAATGTTCTTGATATAATTAGAAAGACCTTATTAAGGGCTTTCAAATGACACTAAGATCATCAAATTTGGATGATTATTCATCGAGTTATTGATGTAAACATTTAATTGTCCAATTTGGAAATCAAAACAATGGTTGATTCAAATCCATCCGGATGGGATTCGAATCCAATCCGAGTTGATCTGGATGGGATTCGAATCCAATCCGAGTTGATCTGGATGGGATTCGAATCCATCCGAATCCCATCTGGATTGACTCATTTGGAGCACTACTGCCTACTATAGTACACAGGAACAGACTCAAGAAGTACCACGAACCTATACAAGAGAAGCAAAACATGATGACCACTTATGAGGTTCTAGTCTGCGAATCATAACAGCATGTCTCATGACCAGCAGGCTATCTGTCTGGACCATTCTCTAAGGGATATAGCACTGGCAACTACTCATCCATGAGACTTTCGCAGTTAGAGGAGTTCGAACTGTCAACTGATTGGTCAAGATCAGAATCAGGCCCTTACTCTATATGAAGGGAGCAACCCTTCACCATCATGCCAAAATACAAAGGGAAGATGCCAGCCCATAAACACCACTTTTCGACCCCTTGCTAGAGGTTATGAGATCAGCAAATTTTTCAGGACTGGACCAATGAATAAGGATGCTCAGGAAGATCCTTATTCAGGAGGAAGATGTAATGGTGACCCCAGAATGATGACATCAGCACAGGAGATAGCCTTTCCTTGCAAGCCACCAGATCAGAGCACAAGAAGATTATACGGCAGACGAGATGAGCAATAATGACTAACTGTGAGTCATTGTGACCACAGTACAAGCATCCTGAAGAATATAAAAGAAGAATCAAGGAACTATAGTAGCAGCAACCAACAAGAACCACTAATTCCAAAATAGCTCAAAGACTTACCACAAATAAAATGCCTGCTGCCTGCCAAACCTCAAGATCAAGGAACCACCAAGATATCTCAGTCGAAGAAAGGATGTTCCAAGACATCAGAAGAGCCATGAGGACCCACTCAAGAAGGACTCCTAGTGTCTACCTGGGCACTGCAGACCCTTATCACTTCATTCTCTACTGCCGTGAAATGGAAACAAGGATCACTATTGCTACCGAATGCCTCCAAATGTGGCAGGAGTATGAAATAGGAAACCTCCTCTGCCAGGAGTTCCCACAGGCCAGCACCCAAGAGCTACAAGATGCTACTCCCATGGACATATGTGAAACGAGGACAGCTAAGAAGATCCATCAGATCTTCAGGCATGTACCATGGTTGATCCCCAACTTGGAGTATGTTAGAGTCTCAGACTTCAGAGACCTGTCATCCTGCCATATCAATGCACTAGAAGCCAGGGTGGCTACAGAAGCCCAGTCCACTATCACCCTCAACAGCAAAGAAGTAGAAGACTTCTGGCGCCCTATCCTTCAGGACAACCCAGACCAATTCCTGCAAGGATTGATCTCAGTATTCCAAGGCCCAAGCATCCGGGTTAGATCTCCCCAAGACCCCACATTTGTTTCTTATTTTGTGGAAGAGAACCTCATAGACTGGAGAGCTCCAGACCTTGTTTCCAATTTTCCTGCCATAGCTGAATGTGATGACATCATTGGTGATGACGTCATCCCATGTGACATTGAGGTATATGAAACACATGACCTGCATGATGAATTTGCAGATCTTATCTCCTTCAGTGATGATGATGATGATGAAGCCCCCATGGTCCTGAACTTTCTGCTCTAGGTTCTTTATTACACTGGATAATGCCAGCACCAGTATTCTCATGTAACACCAGATAATGCCAGCACTGGTATTCTGAGGTGACGCGAAATTGTTCCAGCACCAGCATTTTGATGTGACACCAAATAATGTCAGCCCTGAAACTTGGTAGTTTTAGTTATTGGAATTTATATTTAGCTTTATATCTTAGCAACCATTGAATTATATTTTATATAAATACCCCTCTTATTTCCTCTGAAATAAAGTCAAGTTCTAGTTCACTTATATATACTTCCTTGCAAGCAATCTAAGAGATAACAAGACAGTTTAAAAATAAGAAGTTTGAGGACTATAAGACCTTGGGAAGACACTCCAATAAGAACTTGCTTATAACAAACTTGAGTTAGTCTAAGAGATACACCTTGAAGAGAATCTGGTATATTTGAAGGACTCAGTGACCACTATGTGACACTGTATAGTTACAGATATATAACTTTCAAATACTTTTTATTCTTATTTAATTACTTAATTCTATCAAAAACTAGACTAAATATACTATTTAGATCTTTCTCAAGAAGTTCATACTTATCTAGTATATAATTAATTTGCTCATATATAGCTTTATCTTAAATACTAAATAAATGTACTTTATAAGTACTAAAATAATATACTTTGCTGATCTGTTGATCTAAATAAGGTATATAAATATTTTGAGCTCAGTTATAACTATAATAGATAACTATATCAATGCTACAATACTGAGCCTTAGTATTTATTAGTAAATGTTAATTAATGAGTTTTTTTTAGTCTTCTACCAATTTGGTATTTCTGTAAGAGGGTTGCTTTTTAGGGTAACTGTTACATAGTTCTAGAAGAGTTTTCTGGAAGTTCTGGATATTCTGGAAGACTGTTTTCTTATGGTCAAGATCAATTTCGTATAGAGTACATCCTCTATGCTTATTGATTTCAAGATCGGGTTGACGTCTCAACCAAAGTCCTTTTTTGGACTAGTTCTGGATGTTCAGGATTTTCTGTATTTCAGAAAGTTCGAGAAACTAAGACCAGCTTAGTTGAATTGGCGTATTGCTGCAGACAATACCCAATTAGGAAATTTCATGATGGGGTTAGGAGTAGGACCTAACAGGGAGCAGATTTACTTAAGAGTGGTTTGTAGATTATTAAATAGGTTTATTTGCTATTCATGATATTGCTATACTAGGAGTAGTTGTGTAAAGGGATATTGTGAAGAAGTGCTCAGGAGTTGTGTTCAGATTGTTCAGGTCTGTTCAAGTCTGAGATTCTGAGGTCTGGGGGAGGGGGTATTTATACTAGTGAGGGACTATCTGGACTATGCTAAATATGGATGTAGCACTAAGTGCCTTGCTGAGTCGGAATACAGTCACATAGTACAATAGTGATCTAATATATCAAGAGATCATCTGACTGCTGAGTCAGTTCACAGTCACATGATACAAAGCTAATTTAACTATACTATGACTACTAAGCTATTTATAGGTTTAGGCACTGTCTGGATAGTCTTCGATGACATCACCATCGATGACATCATCGCTGGCAAAGTCTGAGCAGTTTTCTGACTTCTGACATTATCAGTTTCAAGGTGTCGTCACTTCTATCTCTTGCAAGATTAAGGCTGTCCTTGGTGGCAGTGATTATATAAGGATAACAGGTCTTGGTTCTCTTTTTTTTTTGGTCTGCTGGTGCATTTGTAAGGACTGGCCATTCTCATCTAGGGCGAGGGCTCTTAATGTCATGGCTGGGGGTTTGAACCTCTCGGAAATAATATTTTCTGTAATTCAAGGCAATTTCTAGTAGTAATATCTGTCATGTAGATGGCTTGAGATTGGTTTCGATGTTGTTGGCTTTCTTGAGTTCAGATGAAGCATCTGTTACTCTCCAATAGAGGTGATACAGATAGAGTGAATGGAGTTGTTCAAATGTGTTTTGCTTCTGCTAAGTAATGAGGTCTTGTATAGTTGCAGTGTATCTTGGTCTTGAGTTGATAAGTACAGTTCATGAACCTTTTGATAGATGAGATAGGGTTCTTCTTGTCTCAATTTGAGTTTGGTACTTTCGGTTTTTTTTTGTAATAGTATAGTACACCAAACTAGTTATAGTGGTTCAGAGTCAGTCTTATGGTTATAGTACTTCTTCTAGTATTCTTGTATCTTGGTGGTGGGTTCTCATGCTTGCTGGCATATTTTGTATAACCAGATGATCTCTTGTTTTGTAGTCTCACATGTAGTTTCCAAATTAGTTCTGAGGATGCTATGCGATTTTAGTGACTTGGAGGTTGTGTGCTTACAACTCTCCCTTTCTTAGCTTTTGACATCCTCATCAGAGCCTTCTAATTTGTTCTGGTGTTGTTGTACTATTTGGATGGTTCTTGTGGCTGTGTTTGTTGAGGATTTGTTCAACTTTGTATTCTTCTTGGTCATTAATAATGATAGGTACAGATAGTTCTGTAGTTCGGTTCAGAAATGTGTCTTGGACTTTCTGGAGTAGTGGTCTAACACAGCTGTCAACTTTGGAAAAGTCTTCTTCAGAGTTCTTGGGTTCTCCTTTGGGTGGATGGATGGAGATAGCAAAGAGAGAGCATTTCTTGGCTAATTTCTTAAGTTGTAGCTTATTGATGTGGGTGATCTTTGGTCCAGGGTCACTAGAGTTGAGTGGATCCTTTTTGCCTTGCAGTTTGAAGTTGTGGCATCCTTTCTTGATGGTCAGAGAATGGTTTACCCAATCGATCATAGGGTTCTCTTGTTTTAACCATGGAGTTTCAAGAATGATCTCATTGTCAGGAAGTGGTACAATCTGAAGGGTAACATGTACTCTATAGTCACCAATTCGGAAGGGTAGATTGCAGACTTCCTTATTAATGACATGTGAGGTTCCATTAGCTGTGGCAACTGCTTGAGTTTGTTGTACCAGAGAGGTGAAGACCTTGAGTCTGTTGGCTGTTTCTTCATTGATGAAGTTGCCTGAGGTACCACTGTCTATCATGATCTTGACAGGTGCTCGATTGACAAAAGCTTTAAGTATAAGCAGTTTGTCTAATCCAATGGTAGTGATTTCGGTTGTAGGAGCTTTCCTTCTATTGGTTCTTCTTTGAGCCAGTTCATTGACACAAGAGAAGTAATCATCAATCATGTGGGAAGAGTACATTCCAATGCCATGGGGGCATCGGCCACTTGGTACATATCCATCTTCAATTTTCTTATAGAATTGTTCTTCTTTATTCTTGGTAGATTGAACTGGGGCCTTGTTTGATGAACCAAATCCTTTGGATCCTCGGATGGTGGACAGTAGTTCAGGGACTTCCTTGACTGTCAGGTTTGACTCAATTTTTTCAAATAGGATCTGGGTGATACAGAAGCCTATAGGGATCTTGAAGGGTATCCAACTGTGGTTTCGGATGAGGACAATAATTTCGCCTATATAATCTTCATCAATGACTCCTCCTTCTACTGAGAGTCCTTTCAATGCTAGGCTGCTGTGACAGCATATTCTTTCAACATGTCCTTCAGGGATTTGGATACTGATTCCTGTGTAGACTTGCTTGACTTCTCAGTTGGAGACTGTAGTTTCTTCAGCTGCATATAGGTCATATCCAGCTGCTTTTTGACTTCCTTTGGTTGGGGCCTTAGCAGTTTGTCTTAACTTGACAAAGTCTAGTATTCTGGTGGTCAGATTGTTGAGGTGGTGTAGAGTGGTAACAGTTGCTTATGTTGCTGTTCAGGGTTTTCGGTTAGGGCAGGCACTGGCCATGTGTCCTGTCTTTCGGCAATAGAAGTATGCTCCACTTCTTCTAAGTTCATTCCTTTCGCCTTCAGTGAGTTTCTTGAAGGTACTCGGCTGGGTGGTTTCATGATTTCTGGGTGTCCATGAAGTGGATGTTGAGGGAGCTCTGGATGCTTCATGCTTGGGTTCTTCTTTCTTAGTCCAAGTCTTTTCCTTGTTGTTGAATTGTCTTCGAGGCAGAATGGGTCCAGCTGTTAGGATCTGCTTGACCATAGTCTTGATTCTTACCAGGTACCATTGTTGGTGATCACAACCAACTGGGCATCCTTGTTCTTGGATTTTTCTAGTAAGCCATTCAGGCAGGGCATCGAATAGATGATCTGCTCTAGTACTATTTCATGCTTCATCATTGGCAATATATCCTAGGCCAACAGTGTTCAGGAGTGACTCAAGTTTTATACAGAAGGTTTCAAATTTCTCCTTGCCATATATATCAAATTTGAGGTTGCAGAGTTTTACTCGGGATTCAGCAATTATGGTTTCGCTGCAATATTGAGCAATCATGAGTTGTTTAAGTCCAGGAACTGCAGAATGGGCTCCATATCCTGGGGTGTTGTTTGCTGCATTCTGAGCAACTACTGCAGGTCAGGTGTCCCATGTGAGGGGTTTTTCAGGAAGGGTTCACCACCATTCTTCGGCAGGTCCTCGGAAGAATATAACAACTCAGCAGACATAAGCTATAGTGGTAGCAAAGAGTTGTTCCAGAGTGTGGTCTTAATTGTTTGTCAGAACACAGTCAGCAACTCATTCATTGGTCTATTGATTGGCTTCAAAGTTGGTGTCAAATATACTAATAAAGCTTTGGACTTCTTGTGCAGTACCATTGAAGGTAGGTAGACTCAGATTTTTTGTAGATCAGGTCTGTTCAGCTAAAGCAGTAATAGTTGCTGCCATTATGGCTACCTGGGCTATGAGGTCTAGAATCTATTGGTTTGCCATGTTGTTTACTGGAGGCAGTTAGACTGCTAGTAGTGGTGTTACTGGTACTACTTGAGGTACTAGTGCAGAGTGTGATGGAGTTCTTTGAGTCTGTGTAAGTTGCTGGAGTAATAGTTGTAGGTCTGGAGTAAGGGCTTGATAGATAGCTGTCTGTTGCTGTGTAGGTGTGTTCTGTCCTGATGGAGATGCGTTTCCTTCAGTGGTATATCCGGGATTGAATTTACTGAGATACTCCTTCTTCTCTTCAGTTTAGTCCCTGTGTAATTGGGTTTGCTCAATATCAAAGTAGACAGAATCAGTTGTATATCTGATTTCAGATAGACTTAAATCAAAGTCAAGTTCTGGTTCGGTATTGGTTTCGGATTCAGATAGGGCTGTAGCAGGGCCTGCTTCAGGTTCAGGATCAGGTAGTTGATGAAGGGTTTCTCTTGTTTCTTCCTTAAGGATATGGCGGGCCTTGCTGTTCTGAAATCGGTAGTATAACACAGTCTTGGTCCTGGTTTGGTGAAAGTTGGTAGAGTTGAGCCACTTAGCTACAGAGGCTTGGACTTTGTGAGGAACTAAGGCTAGGAAGACTGCTGCTGGTTGTCTAAGGTCGCTTGGATTTGTAGAGCTGACAAAACTCTTGTTAAGAAGAGTAAAGAAGGCTTCAATAAGACCTTCTTTGTCCTGACTTACTGGGTGTAGTGCAAGGAGTTCGGTGAATAGGGTTTTGCCTATTTGCTAGTTTAATCAGAGTACTTCTTTCTTTGAATGAAGTTTATCCCACTTGTTGCAGGTGTGGAGGTCAAATTGTCCTTATACATTAGGTTTAATTCTCTCTAGATTGTCAGATAGTTCAGAATAAATTCCAGTTCAGAGGTTGGGCTTTATACCAACTTGTAGGAATTCGCAGAAGGGTTTGTAGTGGGGTGAGGAAGCGTCTTGAAGTGGAATTGGATTGTAAACTGCTGCTACTAAGTTGTAAGAGGGTTGCTTTTTAGGGTAACTGTTACGTAGTTCTGGAAGGGTTTTCTGGAAGTTCTGGATATTCTGGAAGACTGTTTTCTTATGGTCAAGATCAATTTTATATGGAGTACATCCTCTATGCTTATTGATTTTAAGATTGGATTGATGTTTCAACCAAAGTCCTTTTTTGGACTAGTTCTAGATGTTCAGGATTTTCCATATTTCAGAAAGTTTGAGAAACTAAGACCAGCTTAGTTGAATTGGCATATTGCTGCAGACAATACCCAATTAGGAAATTTCATGATGGGGTTAGGAGTAGAACTTAATGGAGCAGATTTACTTAAGAGTGGTTTGTGGGTTATTAAATAGGTTTATTCGCTATTCATGATATTGCTATACTAGGAGTAGTTGTGTAAAGGAATATTGTGGGGAAGTGCTCAGAAGTTGTGTTCAGATTGTTCAGGTCTGTTCAAGTCTGAGATTCTGAGGTCTGAGAGAGGGGGTATTTATACTAGTGAGGGGCTATCTGGACTATGCTAAATATGAATGTAGCACTAAGTACCTTGCTGAGTTGGAATGCAGTTACATAGTACAATGGTGATCTGATATATCAAGAGATCATCTGACTGCTGAGTCAGTTCACAGTCATGTCATATAAGGCTAATCTAACTATACTATAACTGCTAAGCTATTTATAGGTTTAGGCACTATCTGGATAGTCTTTGATGACATCACCATCGATGACATCATCGCTGGCAAAGTCCAAGCAGTTTTCTGACTTCTGATATCATCAGTTTTAAGGTATCGTTACTTCTATCTCTTGTAAGATTAAGGCTGTCCTTGGTGGCAGTGGTTGTACAAGGATAATAGGTCTTGGTTCTCTTTTTTTTTTGGTCTGCTGGCACATTTGCAAGGACTGGCCATTCTTGTCTAGAGTGAGGGCTCTCAATGTCACAGCTGGGAGTTCAAACCTCTCGGAAATGATATTTTCTGTAATCCGAGGCAATTTCTAGTAGTAATATCTATCATGTGGATGGCTTGAGATTAGTTTTAACATTGTTGGCTTTCTTGAGTTCAGATGAAGCATCCATCACTCTCCAATGGAGGTGATACAGATAGAGCAAACAGAGTTGTTCAAATGCATTTTGCTTCTGCTAAGTAATGAGATCTTGTATAGTTGCAGTGTATCTTGGTCTTGAGTTGATAAGTGCAGTTCATGAACCTTTTGGTAGATGAGATAGGGTTCTTCTTGTCTCAATTTGAGTTTGGTACTTTCAGTTTTCTTTTGTAATAGTATAGTACACCAAACTAGTTATAGTGGTTCAGAGTCAGTCTTATAGTTGTAGTACTTCTTCTAGTATTCTTGTATCTTGGCAGTGGGTTCTCATGCTTGCTGGCATATTTTGTGTAACCAGATGATCTCTTGTTTTGTAGTCTCGCATGTAGTTTACAAATTAGTTCTAAGGATGCTATGCGATTTTGGTGACTTGGAGATTGTGCACTTACAATTTCTATTATATATAATAATTCCATTTTAGCTTGGCTTTGATAAGATGCTCTTTATATATCTTTAGTAAATCTTGAGCCTTTTCTTCTTTATAAGCTTTGAATTATAAATCATTCTATAAATATTAATAAGTATTATATAAATTAGTTTGGAAATTTATAATTTAGATATATAGAGTTAGCTGATACTATAATTTGTAGAATATATTATATTTGAGTATATTGTAATATAGCAGATGCTTACTCTTGAAAGTACGTCAGATTTCTGTATCTTGAATACTTGATCTTCTCTGACTCCTCAGAGTCTTTGGGATGCAGGGGTGGATGAGTTCAAAGTGTATCTGCCTGCAGGCTTACTAGTTCTTTTGCTATCTCTTTGCTTTTGAACTATTTCAATCTGAAGTTTATTCACTCTAAGATACTGGGTTATTTATACAAGTTTTGCTAACTATAAGGTGGCTAAGTAGTAAGTCATTTTCTGCATATATCAAATCTTTTAACATCTGCTAGGATTTCACTGATTGCAAACATTCTAACATCTCCTAAATCTTTGCGAATGTTAAAGTTTCTGCACTTTGCAGAATATGACTGCTATTTATAAGGCTAAACTATATTGGGAATCAGATTCAGATACTATGATCAAATGTCTAATTCCCCTGTTTCATGTTACTAATTTGGATTAGCCATTACATCTTCCTCCTGAATAGGTGATTTGTCTTTGGAGTATCCTATTCACTCAAATTTCCAGGCTTCTACGATTTGTATCTCCTTATACTGCATGATTTGTACCATTATGTTCTTCCAGTATTGTCTCTTGATATATCCAAAGTCTCCTGGAGTTACTTTCCAGAAGTGGGCTAAGGCTGCTTCGTTATCCTTGAATAACTTATATACTCTTTTTGCAATTGTAATTTGAATATAGGAGAGCTGACATTCCTTGATTCAGTCTTCTTTTCCCATCTTTGGTTTTGAATTCAATAGTTGTCCCAACTTGAAGTATTCCTGGAACTCAGTTCAGTTCTGGTAGGTCTTGAAATGTGAGATTCATAATAAGTGTGTCTGCACTATACTCTGGATATTGTCAAAGGATTCCTCTATCATTGGTGGCTTGGTGGAACACCACTGTCTTTCTATAGCTCACTGGGCCACACTAGTGATCTTGAGGGCAGCAGCATTACTTTGTTGACTAGTCATGATACTTCTTGAGTCAGTTTCGGTAAATGGTAGTAGGGATGATTGTGCCTGAGAGTTTTTATAACCAAAAGGTGGTCCCTTTTATATCTTGTACAAGGTAAGGTCCTTTCCACTTAGGCTCCAGCTTTCATGACCATGAAGCTTCTACCATGTTCTGATATATCAGAACTTTGTCTCCTATCTTGATAATCTCCAGGGGCTTGTGAGTCTTTTCTGCATTATTCCATTGTAGTGTCTGTGCCTTATTTATGTAATCCTCAGCCTTCTTCCTGATTTGGTGCAGTTTCTGTATCTCCATGTCTACTTATTTCCATACAGCATCTCTATTGGATGATAGGATTCCTTGAGAACTTTCTTCTCCAAACAGTATTTCCTGAGGGGTAAAATGGGTACTTTGTGATCTAATATCCCAAAGGGCAGATAATGCTATTGGCAGGTAGTGATCCCAGTTCTTATAGTTATCACAGATCTTGGTGATAACATTCTTGAGGGTCTTGTTTGTCCTTTCTGCTTGTCCATTTTCTTGAGGGTGGTAGGCTGTAGTTCAAATGTGCTAGATCTTGTATTTCTTGTAGAGAACCTCAAAGAACTGGTTCACAAATTCTGTTCCTCTATCTGTAGTTACTTGCATTAGGGTCTTGAACCAGCAGATGATTTCTTTGTAGAAGAAATCAGCAATTGACTGTGCATTGGCTTCCTTGAGGGGTTCTGCTTCTATCCATTTTGTAAAAAGATCTATGATGATAATGATATATTGGTTGCCAGTTAAGGTCAGGGGTAGGGGGCCAATTACATCTATTACTATATGGACAAATGGTATCGGTTCTATGTGTGCTGATCTCAGGGCTTGGTTTCATTGGTCTTGTTTTTGTTTCTGGCATTTGTCACACATTTTGACAATTGTCTGATATCTTCCTCCATTACTGGTCACTATATCGTTCTTCTTACCTTATCATATATATTGGTTCCTCCTAGATGGCCAAGTTCATGTACTGATTTCATTGCTTGCTCCTTTTGTGTTCTGCTATAACTAGTAGTTTTCCTTTCCTCAGTATTTCTCCATTGGTTTCGAATTATTTCCATGTCCTGTTGATAATTATTTGTATCCATTCTTCCAGATATTGGGGTATCTTTTGCTGTCCCAGATATATGATGATTCTATAGTAGAGCTTCTTATTCATAATTGATTTGTTGGTTGGAGGTGTTTTAGGGTATCCGTGAGAGAGCATCTGTATTGAAATTTGTTCTTCCGGGGCAGTGCACAATGGTTACATTATAGGCTTATAGCTTCATTATCTATCTGGCATAGATTCCTTTAGATTGTCCAGTTATCAGTAGCTAGGTGAGAGCTGAGTGGTCCATCTGAATGGTGAAGTGTCTTCTGGCCAGATAGTAGTGGAACTTTTCCACAGCCCAGATGACTGCGAGACATTTCAACTTGTAGGATTTGTATTCTTTTTCAGCTCCTCAGGTTCCATGGCTAAGATATATAATGATATACTCTTTTTTATCTTCCTTTTGAGCTAGGACTGCTCCTAGTCCCTGTGCACTTACATCAGTCTGTAGGATGAATTCTTGAGTCCAATTGGGTCATCTAAAGATGGGTGCCTAGGTCAGTCTGACCTTGAGTTCATCAAATGCTTTTTATTGTCTGCCAGTCTACTGGAACTTGATGTCCTTCTTATTGAGTTTGTAGATTGGACCTGTGATGTTGGAAAATCCTCTAATAAATCTATAATAGTAGGAGGTAAGTCCCATGAAGGCTTGGGCTTCCATCACAGTAGTGGACCTTGGGTATGCTGCTACTACTTATATTTTGAGGGGGTCCATGTGTGTTCCATCTTGATTGATAACATGGCCAAGGTAGGAGATCTCGATTTCTGCAAACTTACATTTCTTGGGCTTAATGTACAGGCTATATTTTCTCAGACTTTCCATTATCTGCTGTATGTACTGTAGATGTTCCTCAGGTATCTTGCTGTAGATGATTACATTGTCAATGTAAACTATCATCCATCTTCCTATGTTATAGTGGAAGATTTTGTTCATCATTTGCTGGAAGCTTGCTAGTGCATTACACATCCCGAATGGCATTCACAGGTAGATGTAGGTTCTATCTGGGGTTATGAAGGCTGACTTTTCACTTGTCATTTCTGTGAGTCTGATTTGGTGGAATCCTGAGTATAAGTCCAAGGTGCTGTAGTACTGTGCTTCATCTCCTAGTATTATAAGGATGTCGCTGATGAGGGGCAGTGGTTGGTGATCTTTCTTGGTAACTGCATTGAGCTTTCTGTAGTTGACACAGAGTCTTGGAGTGAATTCTCCAGGCTTGCTTCCTTTTTTCAGGGCTAGTACAACTGGTGAAGACCAGGGGCTACTGGCTTCTTTGATAATACTGGCTTCTTCCATCTGCTTGATTTCTTCTCTGAGCCATTCCCAGTAGACTGGTGAGACAGGTCTTGCTTTTTGGTAAATTGGTTCAGTGTCTCCAATATCTACCTCATGATAGTAGTGTAGTGTTTTTCCTTTGATATCCTTGAAGTCTGTAGTGAGGACATCCTTGAATTCATGGAGTATTTTCTTGAGTTCCTCCTTGAGTGGAAATTCATTTCCAATAGTGTAGCTGTACTTGTTTGTGGTTTCCTCCTTCTTGCTCCAGTTCAGTGATCTTGGTACTAGTGAATACTCCTTTTCCTGTAGATCCGAATCCTTTCTTTCCTCTTTTTGTTTCCTCTAACTTCTTGACTTCTATGATCTTTGGTTGTCAGACAGGGAAGATCAACATCTGTGCCAGTCAGTCCTTCTTCTTGATTGGGAATGGAATAGTAGGATTGTGATTCCTAGCAATAAGTAGTATTTCTCCAATATAGTCTGAATCAATGACTCCTCCTTCAATCATAATTTTGCTTCTTGCTAAACTGCTTCTTGTCTTGAGGATCCCAATATAATCCTTTGGGATGGTCATCTCTAGACCAGTTGCAAGTAGAGTAGTTGTCTGGGGTTCAAGTACAGTTTCTTCCACTGTGGCAATATCCATTCCAGCTGTATTTTCTGATTTGTATTCTGGCAGGACTGCATCAGGGTGAATCTTCTGGATTTTGACCTTGATTTCTTCTTTGTCATCACTGTCCTCCAGAAGGGCTGGTGGTTCATCATCTTCCTCCTCCTCCTTTTCCTCTTTTGCTTGTTCCTTGAGAGTCTTCTCTCTTCTTTGGTGGTAGATCTCCTTGATTTTGCTGGTGCACTGGTAGCACTCATTGATATGCTCCATACAGTACATTTGGATCCCATGTGGGCAGACTTCTTGTGGTACATATCCTTCTGCGATCTTCTTGCTCCATTCTTCTTCACTCATCCATCCGACTTTCTTCTTCTTCTTCTGTGTGGTCACTATGTAAGCTTCTTCTTGCTCATCTTCCTCTATCTCGGGGAGTACTCCTTTGTTGACATTGATGGGAATTCACATCTTCTGACCTCAGTAGATAATCTACATCTTCTGAGCATTCAGGTCGATTATTGCTCTGGCTTTATGAAGCCACTGATTGCCAATAAGAATGTCATAGTTGGTTGCATTGGTTACTATCACATCCACTGGAATAGTTGCTCCTCCAAACTTAATGGGAACATCTCGGATTTTTCCCAGAGGGGTGGCTCTTGTGCTATCTGCTGTAATAAATACCAACTTAGTTACTTCTTTGACCTCTCATCCCAGGTGGTCTACTGCCTTCTTGCTGAGGAGGTATCCTCCTGCTCCTGTATCTATGATGGCTTCAAAGATTCTGTCTTCGATTTAGCAGGTTGCATAGGCAGAAGTCTTGTAGTTGTCTTCACTTTCTTCTCTAGAATCTTCTTAAACATTGTTGGCTTCAGTTATCTTCCAACCCTGCTCCTTGGTTGTTTTGGCAAGTCCAAATCTCATTTGCTGTCTAAATGTAGGAATTTCTGCAAGCTGGCTAAAGGTTGCATTGACTTTTTATTGGCTGAGATCCTTGAAGATATCATACTTGAAGGTCTTGGTTTTGCGAAGTTTCTTCTCCTTTTCTCCTTTGCTAGCTGGAGTGGTTCCTCAGATGATGTCTTGGACTGCCTGCTCAAGCTCTATATCTTGATCCATTTCTTTGGCTTGGCTTTCTGTGGCCATTTCCATCTGTTTTTCCACTGGGTTCTTCTTAGGTCTTCCTAGTGGTCTCTTGTAGGGTTCTTTGTGAACATCCTTCTTGGTAGTCTATATAGGATAGACCTCTCATTCTTTGTCTAATTCTCCAATTTCCTCAAAGATAATGATGTTGGCCTGTTCTTTGTTTTTAATAGCATTTCTCAGCTAGGCCTTGCGCTTAGTTTCACTCATACATTTATATGAGTAGTGGCCTTCTTCTCTACAGCTATAGCAGGTACCTTTCTTCTTATCTGAGATAGCAGCAAACTTCTGAATTGGGTGGCAATCTCTTCCTCTAATTTCTTTTACTATATCCCCTAGGTGAGCAGTTATTTCAGTGAACTGCTTGGCAAGCTCCTCCATGGGGTCACTGTTTCTCTACTGCTCTATAGCTCTCATTTGAGGTGTGTTTCGATTGATCATTGTGGTGGTGATCACACTGGTTGCCTTGGGTGCTTCAATTCTAACTCCAGTGACTCTTTCCATTGTGTAGTCTTGTGGATGTCTGGCTATCCAATACTGCTGAGCATAGGTGACCTTTTGTGGCAGATCCAGAACTACTGATGATGAGCGAATAGCCATAGCTATCTCTGGGTGGACTCCTTTTATGAAGCTTGCTTCAGCTACTTAATCTCAGATAGCATCAGTATAATCTGCAAGGATTATCTGATATCAGATTCAGGTATAGAATGTGTTTGAATCCTCGCTCATTCCTTGGCATGTTATATTGAGCTGATCCTTCAGGGCTTACTTAATCTCATCTATATAATAGGTGTTTTGGAGCCAGGTCTTCTGTACTGTCAGTATGGCATCAGCATCATTTCCTGCATGGGTTGTGGCTGTGAATGCTGCTCTGGCAGGATCTTGTAGGCTGAAGGGCATGAGGGCTACTTGCTGTGCTGCTGTCAGAGTTCTTATGGCAGCATACTACTCAAAATCATTGATAAAGGTGATGATTGATTCATCTGAGGTATATCTGTAGAATACTGGTGGTGTAACAGTTCTAGTTTCTGAATGAGGAAGTGACTAGTTCTGGTGATCCTAAGTAGCTCAAAGAGATACTAAGGGTTCAAGTGTTCTCAAAGGATTTCTGGGAGAAAATATTCTGAAGCTTTATTCATGAGAACAAAGGAGATATTTATATAAGATCTGAAAGAAGGATCTGGAAGGATCTGAGAAATCAAAGGAAAATGCCAAGAGGAAAGTTCTCGGCAAAGATGACAAATGATGACAAATAAAGTTCTACAAGTTTCCAGGATATTCAGTGACTAACTAAATAAGTACTAGTTAATGCTCGGTACTAAGAAGGGGATTTTTAAGTATATGGAAAGTGCTGAGAGGTTATAGAATATTCAAGAAAGACAGAGAAAAAGAAATAAACTACGCTAAAATGTTACATCTCCCCCTCCTTAAGAATCAATATCCTCATTGAATTCTCAAAGTTACACATAATAAACAATAAGACTAAAAGAAACTTCAAATTAAATATATCGACTCATTGGCAAGGATTGGCCATCCTTGTATAAGGCAAGGGTCAAAGTATCATCTTGATTGGATGAGAACTGGTTCGAACCTCGTTGGTTGCAGGATTTATAGAGTTCTCCTATATCTCTTGTTTCTGATGCTATATCCCTTAGAGAGCCCCAATGCATAATGTGCCTGATCAGCACAGTAGGTCATCTACTATCCAAGGAGAAAACCTCACGGGCAGTCAATGAGTTCCTTTTTGCTCAAACTCTTGGATGAGGTCTTGAGAGTTCTTGAGATTGACAGCAGGTTCCCAAGTGGCATCATATTCAGAGTAACCCATCCACTTGACTAGGTATTCTGTGCGACGGTATTGGACTTGCTTGTTTAAAATTTTCTTGACTTTGTACTTGATGTGGTCTTCAACTATGACTGGTGCTGATGGTGTTGGAATTCGGCCAGGATATGAGGGTGACTGGTTCCAGGCCTTGAGTTGTGATACATGGAATACTGGGTATATATGCATGGTTGTTGGCAAGTTGAGACAGTAAGACCAGATAGAGACTTGCTCGGTGATTTCAAAGGGTCCAAGGTACTTGGGCTGGAATTTTGCTGACTGGCAGTTGACTTGAGATTGAACCTTAATGTTGTCGGCTTTGAGTAGAACCATATCACTAATATTGTATATGATATCTTGCCACTTCTTGTCTGCATACTTAGCTTGATGTTGCTGAGCCTTTTGCAGGTTTGTAGTGGCAATCTTGAGAAGGGAATCCATTTTGTCAATAAGGTTCTGGGCTGTGGAGACTTAAGTGTAACTGGATTGCTGGAATTGGACTAGACTTATAGGGGTCTCGGGGTTTTGACTGTGAAGTAGCTGGAATGGGGAAAGGCCAGTTGATGATTAGTTGGCATTGTTGTAGGTGAACTCGGCATAGGTCAGATAGTGGTCCCAATCATCTTGCTCATAAGACACATAGTTTCTGAGCATTTGTTCAAGTATTCTGTTCATTCACTTGGTCTGTCCATCAGTTTGAGGATGGAAGGCAGTAGATATAGCAATTTGGGTTCCAAGGGTCTTGAAGAGTGCTTGCCAGAAGTGACTTGTGAACTTGGGGTCACAGTCACTGATAATTACTCGGGGAAGTTCATAATGGTGGAAGACAGTCTTGAAGAAGATTCTTGTAATTTCTGAGGCAGTGGTATTGGTTGTAGTTGGCTCGGTGATTGTAATCTTGGTGAGATGGTCCACAAACACAACAATAGCATCATAGCCTGTTTTGGTTCATGGGAGTTGCACAATGAAGTCCATTATGACTTGTTCAAACTTCTTGGTCAGAATTGACAAGGGTTGTAGAAGACCAGCAGGTGCTTGGTTGCTTGACTTGTTTCTTTGGCAAAGATCACAGCTTTGGACATACTCCTTGATTTCCTTGAGCATGTTTGGCCAGTAGTAGTCTTGTTGGATATTCTTGATGGTTTTCTCAGTTCCAAGGTGACCAGCTAGTGGGGAGTCATGATGTTCATGAAGGATCTTGTACCATAGTTCAGGGATGGCAGAAATATATACTTTGTCTTAATAGTACACAAGGTTGTCCTTGATGGTGTACTTTTCTTTAAATTCTTTAGTATTCCTTTGTAGAACCAGAGAGTCTTATTCGTAAGCCTTTTTGATCTGATTGAGGAATTTAGGTGCCACAGTGACTTGTAAGATTGTGGCAAGGTCAGGTCTTCTTGATAGTGCATCTGGTACAACTAGAGTTTTTCCGGGCTTGTAGATGATGTTTGGGGTAAAGGTCTGAAGTAATTGGCTCCACTTGGCTTGTTGGTGAGAAAGGGTTGGTTGAGTGTTGATGTACTGAAGGGATCTGTGATTGGTGATCACATCAAACTCAACTCCTTCTAGGTAGTTTCGCCAGGTCTTAAGGGCATATATGATTGCCAGAAGTTCCTTTTCATGAGTAGCTAGCTTTTGTTCCACTGGGGACAATTTCCTTGATTCAAAGGCAATAGGTCGGTGTCCTTGACCATCATCTTGAGAAATGACTGCACCAATGGCAAAATTAGATGCATCTGTAGTGACTGTGAACTTCAAGTTTGGGTCCATATTTCTAAGGACAGGTGCATGGGTCAGGCGGTTCTTGAGTTCTTGAAAAGCTTGTTGACAGAAAGCATCCTAGATGTAGGAGACATAGAGGTCAGAGTTGGGTTCCTTTCACAGGAGATTTGTCAAAAATCTGTAATACCAGAGAAGTTCTTGACAAATCGATGATAGTATCCAGCCAGACCAAGGAAGGACCTGAGTTCAGTGAGGTTTGCTGGTACAGGCCACTGTTCAATGGCTTGTATTTTCCTTGGGTCTACTTGAATTCCTTTGGCTGATACAATGTGTCCAAGGTATTCGACTTGATCCTTGAAAAATTCACATTTCTTGAGCTTTGTGTAGAGCTTGTTCTCACAGAGGATCTTGAGGACTTGTTCAATGTGCTTGAGGTGTTCTTCTTCAGTACTACTGAAGATCAGGATATCATCAATGTATACCAGTATAAAGATATACAGCTGATCCTTGAAGACAGTTTGCATGAGGTCTTGAAAGGTTGCTGGCACATTGGTGAGACCAAAGGCCATGACTAGGAATTCATAGAGTCCAAAAGGTGTCATGAAGGCAGTCTTGGGTATGTCTTCTGGCTTGATTCGAATTTGGTGATATCCAGAGGTGAGATCAATCTTGGTGAAGTACTTTGCATTCTTGAGAGCATCAAAGATTTGATCTATGAGTGGTAGCGGATAATGGTTCTTGACTGTGATCTTGTTGAGTGCTCGGTAGTCTATGCACATTCGCAGAGTATCATCCTTTTTCTTGACAAATAGGACTGGGGAGCCAAAGGGTGACTTGCTTGGTTGAATGGCTCCTTGCTCAATAAGTTCATTGAGTTCCTTCTTGACTGCTTCAATTTCGAGTGGAGATATGTGGTACATTTTCTTCTTAGGTATAGCTGCATCAGGTACCAACTTGATTTCATGGTCATGATCTCTTGAAGGTGGTAGGCCAGGTAGTTTGTCTGAGAAGACATCCTTATACTTGTTCAGTAGTAACTTGATGCTTTCACTAATTGATAGCTTCTTGTCTTCTTTCTTTGGTCAAATCAGTGCCACAAAGGCATAGGTAGCTTTCTTGAGGGCCTTCTTGAACTGAATTGCCAAAAGAGTAGCAATTGGGGTTCTCATCTGAGTCTTGTCTGGCTTGATGGTAATGTTGGCTCCATCCTGAATCAAAGTGACTTCATTCTTGGTCCAATCAATCTGAGGGTTGTGCTAGTAAGCCAGGGTTTGCCTAGGATCAGGTCATGGTCTCCTAGTGGTGCTACCTTGAAATCTAAACATTCCCAGTACTTCTGGATCTTGAGGGGAAGTTTAGCAGCAATTGAGTCGATTGGTAAGGTGGTGCCATCTGCAGTGACAACTCCACCATTCTTGCCAGCTGGTTTGGTAAGAATCTTGAGCTTGTCGATGAGGTTCTTGTTGATGAAGTTCCCAACAGCTCCACTGTCTATGAGAACATCTAGTTCTTGTCCCTTGACTAGACCTTTGAAAATGAGCATTGAATTGGCTCAGTTCTCGGCTATGCTTGCAACTTTATCAGTGCTGCCAAAACCTTTCTGATCTCACTTGGTTGAGGACAGCTTAGTGACTTCTTTGATGACTGGTAGGGTGGCTCACTCCAGAATGAGCTGTGTGATTCTGTCACCTTCATTGATGGTGTATGGCTGGTTCTTGTGATTGACTAGCAGAACTTGCATTTCGCCTTAGAAGTCAGAGTCAATGACTCCAGCACTAATATCCAATGAGTGCTTGAAGCTAAGGCCAGATCTTGGTGCAATTCTTGCATAATACTCTTTGGAGATTTCAACTGAAAGGCCAGTTGGAATGAGCCTTCTCTCATGTGCTGGAATAGTGACTTGTTGTACTGCTTGAAGGTCCAAACCAATGGCTCCTTCTGACTGTGCTTGAGGGATCTGGGCCTTGGGATTGACTCGCATGAAATTGAGTACAACTTCTTGTTCAACTGATTGACCTTGAGTGTCTTTGGACAGAACCAGAATCCTCTTTGGTTCAGCAGTTTTCTTAGAACATTTGGTTGCAATGTGGCCAGGCTAATGGTAAAAGAAGCAAGCTCTAGCCTTCTTGAGGTGCTCCTTTTCCTCGAGTGTAAGCTTGCCTTTCTTATTCTTGTCAATGGTGTCTAGGTCTATGGGAGCAGGTCCAACAGTTCTGACTTTGGATTCCTCCCTTCTGTGGTTGTTGTTATTGTTGAAAGGTGGTCTCTTCTGTTCAAAGCAGTAACTGTAGGTGATGACATCAAACCTATCAGTAATTTTCATTGCTGTATCTAGGTCCTTGGGTTCTTCTAGTTCAACATGAACTCGGGTTTGACCTTTTAGGCCTCAGATGTACTTGTCAACCTTCTCATCTTCAGTGACATGTGGTAATTCTAGCAGGATTGACAGGAATTGTGCATTGTATGCTTGCACAGACTTAAGTTGTTTGACATTTGCCAGATGGTCTTGCGTGGCCTTAGTGCTGTTGACTGGTTTGAATTGGCCTTGAATGGTATCAGAGAATTCACCCCAGGTCTTGATTCGGCCAGAGAATCTGGTATTCTGGACATGATTTCGCCACCAGATTACAGCATTTCCTTGGAGGAGTGTGGTGGCAAATTGGACTAGTGTTGCTTCTTCCAAATTGGTCAGCTCTCCATATTGCTCCAATTGGAAAAGCCAGGCATCAGTAGACAGTCCTTCTCTTTGACTATCAAAGGTATCAGGCTTCTGAGGCTTGATAGTGACTGCTGTTGGATGTATTGATGTTAGTGGAGGTATAGAGGTATGAGCAGAGACCTTGCTTTTCTTTCTTTCTATGCATTCTTGAAGTTGAGCAATCTGAGCTAGTGCATTCTGCAAAAGACTCTCAATGGCCCCATTTGACTGAGTAGGGTTTTGCTGTTCCTCTTCTTCTTGCTGATTGTACTAATTGTATGAGGCATTGCCTGGACCATAGGTACTATATGAAGGGTTCCACCCATTGTCCTCTATAGTATTGTGACTGATATCTTGAAAGGTGTCTTGATAAGACTAGGTGTAACTTCACCACTGCTACCAAGTGTAACAGTTCTAGTTTCTGAATGAGGAAGCGACTAGTTCTGGTGATCCTAAGTAGCTCGAAGAGATACTAAGGGTTTAAGTATTCTCGAAGGATTTCTGGGAGAAAATATTCTGAAGCTTTATTTATGAGAACAAAGGAGATATTTATACAAGATCTGAAAGAAGGATCCAGAAGGATCTGAGAAATCAAAGGAAAATGCCAAGAGGAAAGTTCTCGGCAAAGATGACAAATGATGACAAATAAAGTTCTACAAGTTTCCAGGACATTCAGTGACTAACTAAATAAGTACTAGTTAATGCTTGACACTAAAAAGGGGATTTCTAAGTACACGGAAAGTGCCAGGAGATTATAGAATATTCAAGAAAGATAGAGAAAAAGAAATAAACTATACTAAAATATTACAGATGGTCTCATATCCATCTTGTCTTGGTATCTTGCCCCAGTTTGTATGGTTGTTTGGGTGGTGGTAGTTATTTGTTGTTCAGCTTGAAAGTGAGAGATTCATCTTGAATCACTAACCAATGGGCACCAAGTTATAACATAGCAGATGCTTACTCTTGAAAGTACGTTGAATTTCTGTATCTTGAATACTTAATCTTCTCTGACTCCTTATAGTCCTTAGGATGCAGGGGTGGATGAGTTCGAAGTGTATCTGCCCACAGGCTTACTAGTTCCTTTGCTATCTCTTTACTTTTGAACTATTTCAATCTGAAGTTTATTCACTCTAAGATACTGGGTTATTTATACAAGTTTTGCTAACTATAAGATGGCTAAGTAGTGAGTCATTTTCTGTATATATTGAATTTTTTAACATCTACTAGGATTTCACTGATTGCAAATATTCTAACATCTCCTAAATCTTTGCAAATGTTAAAGTTTCTGCACTTTACAGAATATGACTGCTATTTATAAGACTAAACTATATTGGGAATTAGATTCAGGTACTGTGATCAAATATTTAATTCCCCTGTTTCATATTACTAATTTGGATTAGCTGTCACAATATATAGAATACTATCTTCTTCTAAACCTATCAAAAAGTCATAATAAATAGACTTATAGCTCATTTCTACTAGTAAAAAGATAATTAATTAGATAACTCAATTAATATTTCTAACTAAACTAGGTAACTTATATATTTCAGTATAGTTTTTGATAAAATTCTTCACTATAGTAGCTACATTTATATCAATAATCATAGTTTTTCACTTAGACATTCTTTTGGTATTACTATAGAGCTATAAAAGAAGACTATTTTTCAGCAGATGATCTCTAATATTTTCAAAGTGAGCTTCACCAATTTTTAGCATATTTAAATAGATTTTTTTTTAGTAAAGAGATATATTGCAATCTCAGTAGCATAGATTTATTTATTAATATAAACTTTTTTTTAAAACAGTAACTAATATTTATAGATTTTACCATCTATTGCTCTGAGTTGAGTTATTAAGAAAATATCTTATTTAGATTTAGTAAGAGCTTGAAAAGCCTTGTATATTTTGATAAATACTTTCTTAGAAACTTTGGAAGAGCAATTACAACCATATCTAACTTCTAAAAATTGAAGTACTTTCTTATTATTAGTATAACAATGACCTCAAAATAATGACATTAGTACAGAAGACAGTTTTTCTTTACAAGCCACTAGATCAGAGTATAGAAAGATCATATAGCATAACTCACCTAGACTACAAGATGAGCAATGATAACTAACTATAAGTTATTGTGACTACAAGACAGATATCTTGAGGAATATAAAAGAAGGATCAAGAAACTGTAGTAGCAGCAGCCCAAATAAAGCTTACAGAAATAGTTCTAAAGACTTATCATAAATAAATGTCTATTGCTCACTAAACCTCAAGGTCTAGGAATCACCAAGACCCCTCAGTCTAGAAAAGAATATTTTAAGACATTAGAAGAGCTATGAGGATCTATACAAGAAAGACTCCTAGCCTTAACCTGGGTATCAGTAACCCTTATCATTATATTCTCTATTGTTATAAAATGGAAACAAGGATCACTATTGCTACCAAATATCTCTGGATATGGCAGAAGTATGAAATAGAAAATCTTCTCTACCAGGAATTTCCTTAGACCAGTCACCAAGAAATACAAGATGTCACCCCCATAGATATATATAAAATAAGAATAGCTAAGAAGATTCATCAGGTCTTCAGGTATATACCATGATCAATCTCCAACTTGAAGTATACTAGGATCTCAGACTTCAAGGAACTGTCAGCCTACCATATCAATGTACTGAAGACCATAGTGACCACAGAAGTCCAGTCTACTATCACTCTCAATAGTGATAAGGTAGGAGAGTTCTAGAACTCTATTCTTGAGGACAATTCTAATCAATTTCTGCAAGAATTGATCTTAGCATTCTAAGGCCCCAGTATCTGGGTTAGACCTCCCCAAGACTCCACATTTGTCTCTTATTTTATAGAAGAGAACCTTTAGATTGGAGAGTCCCAGACCTCCTTGCTTTCTCCACTACTAAATAAGATAATATCACCCATGATATATGCGAAGTATAATATATACAAAATGGACAAAACTTTTACAGACCTCATCTCCTTTGAAGATATCCTATCTCTGACCTCTGGCCTTGATGATAGTGATGAAGATAAAGCCTCTATAATTCTGAACTTTCTGCTTTAAGTTTTGGTAATACTGAATTTTACCAGTATTCTTTTTCTATATAACTGTTATTCTTCTAGTATTCTGATCTTGTATAACTCAGAAATTCTTCTAGTATCTTTTTTCTATACCACTGAAATTCTACTGATATTCTAAACTTATGCAACCAATTATACAGATACTTAAATTTGTACTTACAATATAGGTTTCTATATTCCAGTATTTTATTTAGTTATTGGAATTTATATTTAGCTTTATAACTTAGTAACTATTGAATTATATTTTATATAAATACTCTTCTTTATTTTCTTTGAAATAAAGTCAGTTCCAGTTCACTATCTTCAATTCTATACAAGCAATTAAAGAGATAACAAGACAGTTTAAAGATAAGATGTTTGAGGACTATAAGACCTTGAGAAGATACTCTAATAAGAACTTGCTTATAACAAACTTATAGTTAGTCTAAGAGATACATCTTGGAGAGAATCTGATGTATTTGAAGAACTCAGTAACCACTACATGATATTAGTTATAATTATATCATTTACCATATATATATTTTTATGTTCAGTTTGTCTGATTTTGTAAAATTTCTTTTATATAGTATATTAAAAATATAAAGAAATACAATCTTTTAATATTTTCATTTTTTGGTAAGTGGTATTTATGCTTCTATTATAATTGTTAGTAAATTTCATAGATAATTCTCTCTGTATCCAAATATTCTTGAATAGCTTTGGTGTCAGATATTTTAAAAACATAAGGAGCTTCAAAATGCTTCTAATGTTATTGTAGTTTTTTGGGTCCATTGTGGACTTGATGTATATTAGTTTCAATTCCTATTTTTTATACAGGGATGATCCTGTATGCGTAACCATTGAGCTGGTGTGTTGAACTCTTATTGACCATTCTTTCAAATCCACGAAGAGTGCACGGTTGCCGGAGTGGTCGTACGGTTAAAGGGATTGGTGGAACTTTGGAATCAAAAAATAGTCTTCCTCAAGATGTTTGGTAGCGACTGTGACGGACAAGACACAAATTGATCTGGGAATCGCAGACGTCTTGTCGTTACAAATGTTCGTACGTATCGCTCACTTTATGGTATAAGGGGGAACGGTATATACAATAGGCAGGGGAAATATAGCGATGGTATAGCTCGTAGTCAAGGGTGTGGAGGCTAACGAGGAAGGCGTGGAGAAGGGTGCGCTACTCTCGTTCTAAGTGTTACTGCTCTGGGAGTCAGATTCTAATCGCTCACGCTCTCTATCTCCGCGGGGTTTGGGGAGGAGTTACTCACTGAGGTTGCTCCTACTATACATTTCTATATCTCTCTCTATCTGACCGCTGTCAATCCGATCAATCGATAAGCCCAAGGGACACTTGCAGATAACAGACGACCGACCCCCAAACATATCAATCACCTGCCCAATTGCCTCTACCGTTGGCAATTCACATGGGACTCCTCTGCGGCCTGCACTGCAATGCACTCAATTAGTGCCCAGGGGGTCATCGTCGATGCCCTTCGCTATCGTCCAATCGAACCTCCAACGTGCATACATCATTGGTCAATATCCACCCTAGTGTCCGCGGACCGGTAACTAACCAGCCCGACTACATAACGCGTGACGTCCTCGTCGCCGAGGTCTTTCTTGATGCGCACTAACCCAATTCAGGACTGTTCTAGGCAACGTCGCGTCGTTGACCAAAAGTGCCATGTCACCACAGCGACCACTGCAGAGAGCTGGGGTTTCCATGTCCATGAAATTTCAAAAATCTTTTGCTCAATTTCCAAAAGTCAAGTTTGAACTTACTGAAATAGTGACCAAAGAAGGCAAAAGTGGACCAGATCGTTGGCAAAGAATTAAGGATAAATAATACATAGGACTATCCCCTTGCATCGTGCCTTGTATACGGGGCAAACATATTTTGAATTTATTACGAAAGAAAAGGATTGGCCATGGGCTCTTTGGAAACTTCCAGCTTGTCAGAGGTTACTTACGAGAGCTACCTACAGAAAACGACTTTTAAAATCATGGGGGGCGTTGCATACAAACACAATGCAAAATACGTTCGAGGAATATTATCTCACCTTATGGGTCTGTCTTCGTTTGGGTGTTACGAACTCCTTCGGCCGATCAATCACCCTGACCCTGCCAGGCGCAAATTTCTCCTTCTCTGCTCGTGCCTTTATCTGTTCGTACCGAGTAATTGTGGTGTGGAGTATTTTCTTCATATTGATATACCAAGACAAGGGCGTGTTGGTTATTGGATTCTGTACACCAAATGCCGCGAAGCACAATAAAGATCACAAACCTTTGTTTGCAGCATCGCCCTAGCGATTTTAACAACTCCAGAAAGCTGGTCATACTTCATAGGAATATCGAAATCTTGTAAGCCGACGGATGCGTAGAACCCAGCACCGACGTAAACCACCAGAATGATGCGGATGAAAAAATATGACGACAAAAAGCCTGGCATCAGAAGCTTCACAAAGGAGTTCAAGACAGGTTTGGAGACCATGCCGCGCCCGGTCGTCGCGATGTCTTCGATAAGAGACCAGTGCATGTCCCGTAGGGTTTTTTGAACTCGCAGTGCATTCGAGGTGATCTTGCGGTCGTTCTCTGCCTTCGACCCAGCTCGCTCACATAGTGAGAACTCACGTCCCCAGGGCAAATCGTTCGAGAGATCATGCTTCTGAGAAAGAGGATATGTAAGAACATCGTCATGAAGTAGAAATTCCGCATACCGTGAACATCCAATCTAGATGGTATCCCCCGGAATGGTCAGGTGTGTTTGTGTTATTTGCCCGGCGATCGCGCGAAGCACGGGATACCATCTCACCGCTATTGTCCAAAAGGAACATTAAGTGGTGTTTCATTACCAAAGACGAAAGGGGACCGGTTTAACTGGACTTACAAATGCTGGTCAACGACGCCATTGAAACAAGAAAAGACATGTGTTTTGACAAACACATCGATGTCTCGCTCAGTGTTATTCCGCTGAGGAATACCTATTGACAGTATTTCGCAGCTGTCGAGATTAACCGTGAAATGACAATAATTAGAATGAATGTCAGTGCAAAAACGTCTATCTAAACAAATTAACCTACATGTGCTGAAGTAACCCGAAAACTATCCAACATCATGATTTTGAGCATCGCCTTCCTCTGGAATGCCGACGTCTGGTAATATGTGGTCTTTGTCGTCATCGAACAATCCCTGATCCCTGATTGAGTCTTGAGAGGAATTTAACATCGTCCGGACTTCGCGCAACGTTCCGCGGATTCCTTCGACCTTCACCATCTCCCCAAGAACCCGAAGCTGGTTATTCGAGAGCTGAGGATAGATGGCGTTAATACTATGCAATACCAATCATATAGGTTTCATGACCACATTCCCCTACCTTTTCGAGTGCCTGCAAGGATCTTTCTACAGTTGGCTCTAAGACCGTCCAATCATTCGCGTTGCTAGTGGTGTTTAGGAGGCTGGAGAACATGGTATCGAGCTCCAACTTTTCTGTCACTGAAAGGAATCCTGGCAGATCCGATGAATCTAATATCCGCCACCAGATCGCTCTATGGAACAAGGGACAATAGGTGAATTCAAGACATGTTCTCAAAGGACATAAATTCAATGAATACATACTTCGAGGGAGCGTCTTCACGATTAGCATCCAATAGCAACTGACGTTCCCTGATGGCCCTTTGCTTTTTTTTTTTTTTTTTTTTTTTTTTTTTTTTTTTTTTTTTTTTTTTTTTTTTTTTTTTTCTTTTTTTTTTTT
>RBNI01000628.1:0-28465 GCA_003990745.1 Jimgerdemannia flammicorona | reverse complement strand
AAAAAAAAAAAAAAAAAAAAAAAAAAAAAAAAAAAAAAAAAAAAAAAAAAAAAAAAAAAAAAAAAAAAAAAAAAAAAAAAAAAAAAAAAAAAAAGAGAGTGATAGATAAAGAAAAATTCTCCTCAAAGTACAGAACAGTGGGTAGGACCTGGTTCTCTCAATGAGATAAGTAGAGAACTTATATATGAGGTGAGAAGAGACCCCTAATACCCTACTACTCAAGTCTATAGATCTCAATCATATTACTATATCAGCTCCTAGTTCTAGTTGAGTGCAATCAAGATATCTGATCTAGGTAGTCTTAGGCTCCTTAACTACTCTCAATAACTAGAGCCCAATCTTACATATTACCAAAAGTAGCTGAGAGTGATATCTATCACCTAACCATCTTATACCAATTAGAAGGCTCTATCAATATAGTAACTGTCCTAGCCTCAATGACCACTCCTAGTCTGGTACCCCACTGGTTCACTGTAATTACTCTTCCTCTTATCTGTGATAGCTATCTCTTCTCTCATCCTAACTATATCTGAAAAACAGTTACCTATACTAGCATCACACTCATTAGAAAGCTCACCAAAGTCCAGAGAGCTCTACTATAAGTACTGAGAACCTATAGATAACCTATACTAGCACTTAACATCCAAGATTAGCTGATACTCTATATAGTCCATAATCTATCAAGATGATATCTTATTGATAATAGTAAAAGAAAGTAAATGCTACACCAAAACAGGTATACTTCAGATATAGCCAGAGATATCAAAAATTACAAAATAGTAGAGAAATTACTGATCTGATATCAATAAAGGATCAACTCATCACTATTGCCTCTCTCTTACTATGTCCTTGTAGGTATAGCAAACTAACTCAAAATAGAAAGAGTAAAAGTAGAGGAAAGGAGACTTGGAAGATTACCTACCAACTATGTGACCAGTATAGTAGCAGAGAAAAAGACATAATAAGATTACTACTACTGTTTTTATAGTTATCAAATACCAATAAAATTCTCCTAAACTACTCTCTGTCAATATATGAATCTCTAAAGACTCAGACCCAAATAAAGCTCAATAATATCTTGAAAGAATTTAATATTTTTAGTCCTTCTACTACTAATAAGAATTAAAGAAGTACTATAAGATAGAACTAATAAGCTACTCTCAGTAGTACTAAGCAATGAGTCTATCTTTTCATTGATAACCATATCTATATTATTACTAAAAGACTTTATATTCTTTTCTATACCTAACTCCAAGTTCTCAACTATCTCTATAGAGTATCCTCTGAGAATATTATTAATTTGATTGATAAATAATAGAGTAATTATCTTTTAAGTAGTCTAGTATACTACTCTTTAGTTTGATGAGAATCTAGAGTTTAGTACTGAATCTAATAAGTAAGTTCAGATAAAGAAGAGAAGGATATAACAAACTGTTATATATTGTCATATAGTGGTCACTGAGACCTTCAAATATGCCTGATTCTCTTCAAGGTATATCTCTTAGACTAACTCAAGTTTGTTATAAGCAAGTTCTTATTGGAGTACCTTCCCAAGGTCTTATAGTCCTCAAACTTCTTATCTTTAACTATCTTGTTATCTCTTAGATGGCTTGCAAGGAAGTATGTGTATTGCACTGAGAAGACTGACTTTATTTCAGAGGAAATAAGAGGGGTATTTATACAAAATATAATTCAATAGTTGCTAAGATATAAAGCTAAATATAAATTCCAATAACAAAAACTACTAAGTTCCAGGGTTGGTACTAATGGTTATACAGGTTCAGAATGCTGGTATTATTTAGTGTCACATCAAAATACTAGTGCTGGAACAATTCTGCATCACCTCAGAATGCTAGTGCTGGTATTATCCAGTATAACAAGAAACTTAGAGCAGAATGTTCAGGATCATAGAGGCTTCATCATCATCATCATCATCACTGAAGGAGATGAGATCTATGAATTCATCATTTTTGTGTACTTCGATGTTGTGCAGAATGACATCATCACCAATGATATCATTATATTCGATAGTGAGAAGGAGGTCTGGGGCTCTTCAGTCTATGAGGTTCTCTTCCACAAAATAGGGAACAAATGTGGAGTCTTAGGGAGGTCTAACCTGGATACTTGGGCCTTGGAATACTGAGATCAATCCTTGCAGAAATTGGTCTGGGTTGTCCTGAAGGATGGAATACCAGAAGTCTTCTACTTCTTCACTATTGAGGGTGATAGTAGACTGGGCTTCTGTAGCCACCCTGGCTTCTAGTGTATTGATACAGCGGGATGACAGGTCTCTGAAGTCTGAGACTCTAACATACTCCAAGTTGGAGATCAATCATAGTGCATGTCTGAAGATCTGAAAGATCTTCTTAGCTGTCCTTGTTTCACATATATCTATGGGAGTGGCATCTTGTAGCTCTTGAGTGCTGGCCTGTGGAAACTCCTGGCAGAGGAGGTTTCTTATTTCATACTCCTGCCACATTTGGAGATATTCAGTAGCAATGGTGATCCTTGTTTCCATTTCACAGTGGTAGAGGATAAAGTGATAGGGATCTACAGTACTCAGATTGATACTGAGAGTCCTTCTTGTGTGGGTCTCCATGGCTCTTCTGATGTCTTGGAATATCCTTTCTTCAACTGAGGTACCTTGGTGATTCCTTGACCTTGAGATTTGGCAGGCAGCAGGCATTTCATTTGTGGTAAGTCTTTGAGCTATTTTGGGATTGGTGGGTCTTGTTGGTTGCTGCTACTGCGGTTCCTAGATCCTTCTTTTATATTCCTCAAGATACCCATACTGTAGTTGCAATAACTCATAGTTGGTCATCATTGCTCATCTCATATACTGTATGATCTTCTTGTGCTCTGATCTGGTGGCTTGCAAGGAAAGGCTGTCTCCTGTGCTGATGTCATCATTCTGGGGTCACTGTTACATCTTTCTCCTAAATAAGGATCTTCTTGAGTATCCTTATTCATTGGTTCAGTCCTGAAAAATTTGCTGATTCCATAACCTCTGGTAAGGGGTTGAAAAGTGGTGTTTATGGGCTGGTATCTTCCCTTTGTATTTTGGTGTGATGGTGAAGGGTTGCTCCCTTCATATAGAGCAAGAGCCTGATTCTGATCTTGACCAATCAGTTGACAGTTCAAACTCCTCTGACTTCGAAAGTCTCATGGATGAGTAGTTGCCAGTGCCGTATCCCTTAGAGAATGATCCAGACAGATAGCCTGCTGGTTATGGGATATGCTGTTATAATTCATGGACTAGAATCTCATGGGTGGTCATCATGTTTTGCTTCTCTTATATAGGTTTGTGGTACTTCTTGAGTCTGTTCCTATGTACCGTGGTAGGCAGTATAGTCTCTGAGATTTTTCTAAGCCAGAAGGTAGTTTCCTTGATATCTTGCATATAGAAGGGTTTTTCCCATTTGGGCTCCGGTTTTTGCAACCATAAGGCTTCTACCATATTTTGATACAGTAGAACCTTTTCTCTGATTTGAATGGGTTCTAGGGCCTTGTGATTCTTTTCTGCATTCTTCTTTATCAGCACTTGTAACTTGATGATGTAATCTTCAGCCTTCTTCCTGATTTGGTGTAGTCTCTGGATTTCTGCATCAACTCATCTCCAAGTTAGGTCTAGATTTGTGGCTGAGGTTCTATCAGAATCTTCTTCTCTGAAGAGCAGCTCCCTTGGGGTAAAGTGTGTGCTCTGTGACTATATATCTTGTAGGACAGAGAGGGCGGTTGGGAGATAATTATCCCAATTCTCATATGTCTCTGAGATCTTCGCTAGGATGTTCTTGAGGGTCTTGTTGATTCTCTCTATCTGTCTATTTCCTTGAGGGTGGTATATGGTGGTCTTGATGTACTGTATCTTGTATTTCTGATACATTATCTCACAAATTCTGTGCCATAGTCTATTTTGATTTGCTTTGGTGTCTTGTAGTGGCAGATGATTTCTCAGTACAGGAAGTTAGCTATAGAGAGGGCATTGGCTTCTTGTAATGCTCCTGTCTCTATCCATTTGGTGAAGAGGTCTACAATAACTATAATATAGCAGTTTCCTGATAGTGTTACTGGTAGTGGCCCAATGATATCCATTGTGATGTAGTAGAAGAGGATAGGCTCAATTCTTGATGACTCAGGTGCCTGGTCTTGCTGATCTTGTTTCTGATTTTGGCACTTGTTACATCCTTTGACAAATTGGCACAGGTCCTCTTCTATTTTGGGCCACCATATGGTTCTTCTTGCCTTGTCATATGTGTTGGTTCCTTCTAGGTATCCTTGCTCATGTACTTTCTTCATTACTTGATACTTCTTATATTCAGGTATTACTAGCTTTCCTCCTTTTCTGAGTATAGTGTTGTCTAGTTCAAACTATTTCCAAGTCCAGTTGATGATGGTGATTGTCCAGGGTTCAAGGTGGTTGGGCATCTTCTGCTGCCCAAGGTAGCTGATTAATCCATAGTATAGCTTCTTATTCATATTGAATAGTCTTGATGGGGGTGTTTTGGGGTGTCCTTGAGAGTGCATCAGTATTGGTGTTAGTTCTTCCTGAGCAGTGCTTGACAGTACAGTCATACTCTTGCAGCCTGTAGATCCATCTGACATATATTCCTTTGGGGTTCAGAGTGTGGAATAGCCAGGCAAGAGCAGAATGGTCTGTTTGAATGGTGAAGTGTTTCCTAGCTAGATAGTAGTGGAACTTGTCTACTGCCCAGACTACTGCTAAGCATTCAAGCTTGCATGACTTGTAGTTCTGTTCTGCTCCATGGGTACCTTGGCCTGCATAAGAGATGACATATTTATGTCCATCTTTCTTCTGAGCTAGGACTGCTCTAAGTTCTATGGCACTTGCATCTGTCTGCAGGATGAATTCTAGATTCCAATCTGGTCTTCTGAGGATAGGTGCTTGAGTCAATCTGGTCTTGAGTTCATTGAAGGTCTCTTGGTACTCCTTGGTCTATTCAAATTTGGTTTCCTTCTTCAGTAGCTCGTAGATAGGTGCTGCAATATTGGAGTATCCTTTGATGAATCTTCTGTAGTAGCTGGCTAGTCCAAGGAAGGCATAGACTTCTGTAGTTGTCCTGGGTCTCGGGTAGGCTGCAACAACCTCAATCTTCATAGGGTCTGTGTGGATTCCAGTCTGGTTGATGAGGTGTCCTAGGTAGGCAATTTCCTGAGCATTTCTTGGGCTTGATGTAGAGGCCATGCTCCTTGAGCTTCTTGAGGGCTAGCTGTATGTAATTGACATATTCTCATGCAGTATTGCTGAAGATGATCACATCATTAACATAGACAAAGAGCTATTTTCCAATCTTATTACTGAAGACTCTGTTCATCATTTGCTGAAAACTTGCTGGGGCATTGCACATTTTAAATGGTATTCACAGGTAGATATAGGTGGCATCAGGTGTGATGAAGGCTGATTTCTCACTGGCATCTTGAGTGAGACCAATCTGATGAAAGCCTGAGAACAGATCCAAGGTGGTGTAGTATTTGGCTTTGCTTCTAAGGATGGTAAGGATTTCATGAATATTTGGCAAGGGCTGCCTATCCTTCTTAGTGATGGTATTGAGCTTCCTGTAGTCAATACAGAGTCTTGGTGCAAACTCTCCAGGCTTGCTTTCTTTCTTTAGGACAAGGACAATGAGTGAGGCCCAGGGGCTGATAGCTTGCTTGATGATTCCAACTTCTTCCATTTCCTTGAGTTCTGCTTACAGCCATTCTCTGTAGGCAGGTGATATGGGTCTGGCTTTCTGATAGATGGGCTTGGTATCACCAGTGTCAACTTCATGATAGTACTTGGGTTCTTGATTGTGGATATCTCTGAAGTCTGTAGCAAGTACTCCTTCATTCTGATGCAGGACCTTGAGAAGTTGTTCCTTCAGAGGAAAGTTTTCTCCAATAGTGTATGTGTGCTTGTTCTGGTCCTTGTCTTTCTTGTGCTCAAGTTTGGTAATCTTGGTGGTAGCATAGGCTTCTCTTCTAGTAGATCCAAAGCCTTGTTCTCCTCTCTTGATCTTGATAAGTTTGATGGCTTCAATGATCTTGGATTTCTTGATTTCATGGATCAGCATCTGGCCAATCCTGTCATGCTTCTTGACTTTGAAGGGGGTAGTGTAGTTGTGATTCCTGACTATGAGGAAGATCTCACCAGTATAATTAGGGTCAATTACTCCTCCTTTAACTGAGATTTTGCTTTTGACCAGACTGCTCCTGGTCTTGATAATTCTGGCATAGTTCTCTGGCAGCTTGACTCCAATTCCAGTGCCAAGTAGGGTGGTGGTCTGTGGTTCGAGGGTAGTATCTTGAATGCTGGCAAGGTCTATTCCTATAGCTCCTTCAGTCTTGTATTCTGGGATCTTAGCTTCAGGGTGAAACTTCTTGACCTTGAGGATGATGTCTGATTCTTATTCCTCTTCATCATCACTGTCAGCTTGAAGCTCTGGAAGCTGGTCATCTTCTTCAGCTTTCTTTTTTACTTCGGCAGCTTCTTGCTCGTGTTTCTGTTGGTGGATTTTCCTGACTTCACTGATACAGGACCAGCAGTCATTCAGATATTCAGAGTAGTACATCCTAGTACCATGGGAGCATCTTTCTTGAGGGGCATAGCCATCAATGATCTTGTTGTACATACTACTGCTCATCTGTAAGCTTGGGTGTCTTGTTCTTGTTCTTGTTCACCAAGTGCATGAAGACCTCTGTGTCCTCTTCATCTCCTTCCTCCATGTCTGGTAGAACTCCTTTTTTTTTTTTTTTTTTTTTTTTTTTTATAGTCACTTGGACTCTGCCATTTATTACTATCTATTAATAAGTTTTACAGTATATCCTCCCACTACCCGATCCCCATAGGGGGGCAACTCCCCACACCCTCATGAATAAAGACCACTCTCTCACCCTCAACTCCAACCCTCTCCCCACTCTGTCTACAGATTTTCTCCACTAAATGGTGCCTTCGACTACCCTGCAACCCCCAATCAAGCCACCAGCCTGTCAAGGTGTCTTCCATAAGGCTATGTTACCACATCAGCCTGACCACAAAGCCTAATTTCCTTCCATCCTCAAAAACAAATAACCAATGACTTGCCAGCCCCACCCAAATGGCTAAAGCCCAGCCTAATGTAAGCCATTCCTTCTCCACCCCCCCTACCAATCTATCTCTCAAATCTCCCCACCACCCCTGTATGCCAGCTCCCCTGCCCCCTACCTCCAAATGATCTCCAACTGTCTGCCAAAAGTTACTAAGCACCTCACACTCTCCTAGCCAATGTTCAGGAATCTGTACATAACCCCCTTCCTGCCCTACATTATAATACTCTTCACAGTCGAAGCAATCTCCCTCGATAAGGTGACCTGAGCAGAAGTTGAGCATGACATTCTGCTGCAGTATGTGCCACCAGGCCACCCAGTACTTCAGCGGTATCTATCTCCTCACCTCAGCACTCTAGGTCCAAATGCTATACCAGTCCCACTCCTCACCAATTCCTACTCCTTGCTAACTGCTAGGCCACAGATCCTGGCCTGGTCCTCTTTGGCATTTGATCCTATCACCAATATCAAACTCAATTAAGGGGGTGCCTCCCAGCAATACTCAGTCTCACCTCCACATTGCTGGGTCCCAAGCCACCTCACCTTCATTTCTCTGCCATCTAATTCCAATGTGGTATACCCCCTCCACCACCTCCCACTAGAAGCCTTTATATCTCAATTGTTCGATGTTCTGAAGGCCAACAAATGCAAGGAGGTCACCAGTTGAACCTCTCGGTAAGGACCTTATCTCCCAGACCTTCTGTAATAGGGGGACCCAATCTCCCCTCCTCAGCTCCACTGCCCTCTTCAGCTACCATACTCTCAAGCAGTACAGCCTCTTAGGAAAGTCAACCAGCCCAAGTCCACCACTCATCACTAGTAAGGACAAGACCTCTCAGCTAATCTGACTCTATCTTCCAGCCCAGATCCACCCCTTGGCTAGCTTCATCAATCACTTCACCACCTAAGCTGGGAAGTCCAGATGATAAGTCAGATACCATAACTTCAGTAGCCAATAGATATTCAGAACTGAAACATGCTCTGCCAGAGACAATTGGCGACCCCCCCAACTCTGCAGAGCCTTCTCCCAGATTCCAACCCACTGTTCCCACTAATATCTGGGCAAAACAGACCCATATACTGACAGATAAATACCCAAGTACTGTATTGCCTCACCAGTAGGGACAATGGTTCCAATAATCTCCCCTCCCACCAGACCATTGTCTAACACTATTGTTTTGCACTTATGCTAATTAGGCTTTGCCCCAGAGTTCTCCTCATACCACTCCACTATTTCCTTGAGCTTCTCAACATCTGCAATTGATCCCAGGCCAACTACCATGTCATCTGCAAAGACCCCTACTTTTCACCCAATGTCAAAGATAGAGAGCCCCACTATCTTCTGCCTGATCTTGTCTATGAAGGGCTCCAGGGATAGAGCATACAAGATGGGGGACAGTGGGTCCCCCTGGGGCACTCCCCTTCCCAAGGGAAATACTACTCCTCTGTGTCCATTACACATGAGTACCGCATGACTCCCTTCTAGTAGGCTGATCATAGCTGACCTGAACTGGTGTGGGACTCCAATTCTATCCAATACTTTCACCAGCCAGACCCACCACACCCAGTCATAAGCCTTCTCCTGGTCCAGAAAGACCAGTCGCCCATCCAGTCCACAGGCTTGTACCCCTTCAATAACTCCATGAACCCAGGCTGTACCATCCTGGATGAGCTGGCCTCTCACAAAACCCCTCTGCTCAGCACCCAAGACTTGCTGGGCCACCTTTTGCAGTCTTGTGACTACCACCTTGGTAACCAACTTTCTGTCCATATTCAGCAACATAATTGGCCTCCAGTTCTTCCAGTCCTCTTGCCTTCCCTTATTCTTGTAAAGCAATGTCACCAGCCCCAGATCCTGTTCTCCCACCCATCTTCCCATCTGTAGAATCCAATCACACAGTGCCATCATCTCTCCCAATATTCCTGGAACCCCCACCATCTTCTTCCAAAAGTCCCAGGGCAGACCATCCTCCCCAGGTGCCATACCCAGAGTTATTGTGGCAAGAACCTGGTGGATCTCCTCCTCTTGTACTGGCAGCACTAAGTCACCCATTCCATCTACTTATATAGGGTACCAATCCTCCAATGCTTGGGCTATGGCTTCAGCATCTGCCCCACTCTTCTCCTCACTCTACAATCCACTCCAATGCCCCTTTAATGATCCAAGAATGTCTTGTATACTATGCACCAATATACTGTTAGCATCAAGCACCCTCTCCCAACATTATTGCACCCTTCTCACCTGAAGGGCTCTTGTGAGAAACTTCAAGGGTCTCTCCCCTTCCTCCAACCTCTGCCAACGAAGCCATGCCACCAAGCCCTGTACCCTTGCCTCTTCCTCTTTCTGCAACACCTGTTGTAATTCATCAACCTCCATTTTCACCCTTGTCAATCTCCAATTCTCCTCCCCCTCCACTGTCACCAGTCTTGCCCAGTCCTCCAAGAGTCTAGACAGTTTACTCAAAGCCCATCTCACCTGTTGCCTCCTCTGTTTCCCAGTCTCCTTGCCAGCCTCACTCCAGTATGTCCTGGCTATCTCCTTCATCCTTATCCACTGAAGACCAACTAGGACACCTTCCTGCCACCAGCACCCCACTTTCCATTGAATTTCTTCCACCCACTCATCCCACCAGGCCTTGTCATCTAATAAGGAGGAATTGAGATACCAATGTCCAGGCCCATCCCCACTCCCCCCAAAATGTCCCTGCCCTAAAAGCCCCCAATGATCTGACCAAGGACACCATTCTGCCTCCAGTGACTTCCAAACATCCAAGCCCCAGCAGCTAGCCATCAGAATCCAATCAATCCTTGTCCCCAGACCCCCGGCCCAGTGTGTGTACATCCTCCTATTCCCCCAATACTCTCTACCTGCATTCACCAGAGCACTCAGTATTTTCACTTCTTCCTATGCTGCCAATCCTCCACTCTGACCCTCAGCTCCCTGCCCTCTATCAGTTCTGTCCACCAATACATCCTGGACCATATTGAAGTCCCCACCAAGCATATCCACCCCAACCTCTGCAAGAATGCCACTCTCCTGTAGGCCCTTCACCCAATCTACATGCTCACTCCATACTGTAGGGCAGTAGCAGGAGCCCACTATGACTGGCTCCCAACCCTTGTGTATCCACTCTCCCCAGACCAGTCTATCCTCCCAGCTCTGCATATCCCTTATCTCCCCTCTGCCTTTCCGTACCAGAATCCCAACCTTGCCCTTCTATACTGCCTCACCTCCCCATTCCTTTGTCCATTCCAGTCTATCCAGATCATCCTCACATCTGACATCTTGCAAAAGGAAGAGATCAACCTCCAATCCCTTCAGCCAAGTAAAAATGTTCTTATGCCAATATGCACCCTGTAACCTATTTATGTTCAAAGAAAAATGTTAGTTGTACTATTAATAATGAAGAATGGTGTGCTATCAAGTCCCTCCCTACTGCTCCATGTTCATTGCCTCCTGCACCAAGTCCAGATGATGTTCCACTGATACCTCCTTCTCTTCAGCCCTCTGAGCCTCCAATCTAGTCAATAGTTCATTCATCTCCCCATCTGCCTTCTCCTCAAATTCCTCATGGTACTCCAGGCAGGCTTCCTGCCAGAGCTGCAGACCATGATACTTGGTCCAGCAATACTCAGCCTTCTCTCCAGTGACTTCTGCCAGCTCTGCCTCCTGCTCCTCATCTACCTCATAGCCTTCCTCCTCCAGATACACCACCAGAATTTCTGCCTTCAACGCCCTCACCACCCTATCCCCCTGCATGATCTGTGTCTAATGCTCATCACTCATTACCCTCAAATCCACCTCTCTCAGCTCCTTGGCCACCAAGTTGTCCTACACATCCAAAGTAGGTTCCCCACCTCCTTTCCTCCAGGGGTTGCTGGTCTCCTGCCATCCAGCATTGTGGTATCAGCCCCAGTACTTGCAGCCTCATCTCACTCCTCCAAGATATCCACCAGTTCCTCCTCCCTAGCTGCTACCACTTGTCCCCCTGTCACCACCTCTGGAACTCCAAATTGCACTTGCTGGGCCCCCTGCATTAGCATGTCCTCCACCACCCTACTTTGGGAAGCTGGGCCTCGCCTGATAAGGGGAGTAGGGATAGGGGAATCCTCCCATACCTCCTCTCAAACCTCAAGCATACCATCTGCATACAGATTATTACCAGTCACCTTCCTGTTCTTACCTGTCCCCTTCCCAGCACTCCCACTACCCTCACCTGCTCAGGCACTCGCTTTGGCCCCCCCTATGTCCCTCTTTCTGCTCGCATCCTTTGGAGACCCGCCTGCCATCTTCGCCAGCAGCTCCTTCTGCTGCTTCCATCCCTGATCTCATTCCCACTGCTTCTTATTCACTTGAATCTGTCTCCCATCTACCACCTTCAAGTGCATCGTCTTCTCAAAGGCCTTCCAAGCCTTTGCCCACTGCTCTATGGTACCACTCAACTCTTCTAGTGCTTCCAACAAGTCCTCTTCCTCCTCCTCACTCTCCTTCACTCTTGTCACCTTGCACGTGATCACCCCCCAGACCATCTCTGAAGGCCAGTCCCTTACCTTCTCAGTGGCTTCTTTCCCTGCCAGCTGAATCCTCACATCCACATCCCCAGTCCTAAGCAAGGTCCCCTCCCAGACTCTGAATCCAATATCCACTACCTTGCCATACTCTACCATGACCTCCTTGACTCTCCTTCTCATCTCTACTGCTGTCACCATGGGCACCCCTTTCACCATCAATTGGACCACCCTGGGATCTCATTTCAGGCATCATGCCATCAGAACACACACCTCCCCAACTATCAATCCAACCTTCAGCACTTCCTCCAAAGGCCTGGCCTCCTCAAAGCCCACCTCCACTCTCTCCAGTCCCTTCAAAAACTTTACAGATGCTGCTCCAGCCATCTGCTTAGTGATCATCCCCAGTACTATTTTTGCCATCACTGCTAGGCCCTGGAAGCACAGTATCACCACAAATGCCAAGATCGATTTCTTGAGTAACAGCGCCACTGCCAGGCCCATCACACCATCTGCCAAATCTCCCTGTCTACCAAGCCCCAGTCACTCAGCCACACCATCCACCATCACATCTGGATTTTTTTCCAGATTAGCAGTCCCATCTCCATCAGCCATCATGCCCCCCCCAGCCACTACACCTCCAGCCCCACCACTCCCCTTGCTAAGGGCTACTCCCCCCTATACTGCCACCTTCTCTATTTCCTTGCCTTTCCTCAACCAACCCTCCAGCCCCGATGTCTGCTTTCTTCCCTTCACTATCTCTGCAAAGCTCGCCCTCCCAGATCCTGGTCCTCCACTACTGCCTCCTCCCCTTCTGCATCCACCTACCAGCAGCCCCCTCATACCTCCCCCCAGGCCCAGGCCTCTCCCCACCTGCTACCAGTCGAATGCACTTGGGCCACCCTGCTCAGTATGCACCTCAGATTGTCTGTTGGTCACCATGTTGCTAGTCTCTTTTCTCCAAAAATGATATTGTAGTTGCTTTCCAAAGATTGTATAACCTGAGTGGTACTGGAGAGAGATGTGATAGAACTCCTTTGTGGACATTGATAGAGACTCATACCTTTCTTCCTCTATAGTTGATCTGCATCTTCTGAGCATTGAGATCAATGATGGCCTTGGCCTTGTAAAGCCATTGGTTGCCAATGAGGATGTCATAGTTGGTGGCACTTATAACAATTACATCTGCTGGGATAGTAGCTCCTCCTATCTTGATGGGGACTTCTCAGATTTTGCCAAGGGGGGTAGCTCATGTACTATCTGCTGTAACATAGACCATCTTGGTGGACTCTTCAATATCCCAGCCTAGGCAGTCAATTGCCTTCTTGCTCATGAGGCATTCTCCAGCACCAATATCAAATGATAGCATCAAAGATACAGTCTTCGATCTGACATGGGGTATAGGCTGATGTCTTGTACTGGTCTTCAGATTCTTTGCCTGAGTTTTCAGATTTTTCCTATATATTGTGAGCTTCTACAATCTTGTACTCTTGATTCTTAGCAGTAGTTGCAAGTCCTACTCTCAACTGCTGTCTGAAGGCAGGGACTTCAGCTAGCTGTCCAAAAGTGGCATTGACCTTCTGTTCCTTGAGGTCCTTGTAGATATCATACTGGTGGATCTTGGTCTTGTGTAGCTTCTGTTCCTTCTTGCTTTCACTTTCTCCTGAGACTGGAGTAGTGCCTTCAATGATTTGGCAGGCAGCTTCATCTAACTCCATATCTTGATCAATCTCCTTGGGTTGAGTCTTGCTTTGAATAGTGACAACTGGGGTCTTCTTTGGTCTTCCAACTGGCTTGCTGTTGCTCTTCTTGTCATAGGGCTTGGACTGGGTTCTGGTACCTTCAGTAGCAGGGTAGAATTCAAGCTCCTCATAGTATTCTTCATCATCAGTGTCACCAATCTCCTCAATGACTACTGCATTGGTTTGTTCTCTGGTTCTGCTAGTATTACTTGATTGGGCTTTGCATCTTGTTTCAGTTATGCAATTCTTTGCATAGTGGCCTTCTTCTCCACATCTGAAGCATGTGATATTGTGTTCTTCTGTAGCAGCTGTAAATCTCTGCACTGGTCTCCTGTTGGTGCTTCGGACTTCTCTAACAACATCACCAAGGTGTGCAGTCATCTCGGCAAACTGCTTGGTGAGTTCCTCCACTGGGTCAGCTTTGGCTGTCTTGGGGGTAGGTGGGGTTGGTTGTCTGTTTACAACTGTAGCAGATATAATACCAGTTGGCTTTGGTGGCTCGATCTTGATGCCAGTTATTTTCTCCATTGAGTATTCAGCAGGGTATCTGGCAGTCTAATATCTCTGTGCAAAGACCACTTTCTGATCAAGGGTCAGTGCAGCTGGGGTAGACTGGATTGCTAGGGCAATTTCAGGGTAAACTCCTTTGAGGAAAGTTAAATCTGCTATTTGTTCCTTGAGGCAGTCATCATAGCTAGCCAAGACAATCTGGTGGCAGATTTGGATATAGAATGAGTTGGGATCTTCACTAAGTCTCTGGCAGATAGTATTGAGTTGATCCTTGAGAGCTTGCTTGATCTCTTCAGTATAGTATGTAGTTCTGAGGAAGGTCTTCATATTGGTAAGTTTGACTGCATCAGTACCAGCAATGGTGGCTATATTGAACTTGTCTCTGGCAGGTCCTCTGAGGCTGACTGGTAGAAGGGCCAATTGTGCCTCCACATTGAGGACTTATATGGTGGTGAATTGTTCAAAGTCTTCAATGAAGGTCAGGATTGACTCTTCAGTAGTATATCCATAGAATGTGGGAGGATTTATTTCCATCTTGTCTTGAATTCTTGTAGAGGTGACTCTTGTAGTCAGGGTAGTTGTTGTGGGGGTTGTTCATTTTTCAGCTTGAAAGTGAGGGATTCATCTTGAATCACCAGCCAATGGGCACCAAGTTGTCACATAGTGGTCACTGAGTCTTTCAAATATGCCAGATTCTCTTCAAGGTATATCTCTTAGACTAACTCAAGTTTGCTATAAGCAAGTTCTTATTGAAGTACCTTTCCAAGATCTTATAGTCCTCAAACTTCTTATCTTTAACTATCTTGTTATCTCTTAGATAGCTTGCAAGGAAGTGTGTATATTGCACTGAGAAGACTGACTTTATTTCAGAAGAAATAAGAGGAGTATTTATACAAAATATAATTCAATGGTTGCTAAGATATAAAGCTAAATATAAATTCTAATAACTAAAACTACTAAGTTCTAGAGTCAGTACTGATAGTTGTACAGGTTCAGGATACTGATATTATTTAGTATTACATCAAAATGCCAGTGCTAGAACAATTCTGTGTCACCTCAGAATGCCAGTGCTAACATTATCCAGTTTAACAAGAAACTTAGAGCAGATCATAGGGGCTTCATCATCATCATCATCATCACTGAAGGAGATGAGATCTGCAAATTTGTCATTTTTGCATGCTTTGATGTCATGCGGGATGACATCATCACTGATGACATCATCATGTTTGATGGCAGAAAGGAGGTCTGGGGCTCTCCAGTCTATGAGGTTCTCTTCCACAAAATAGAGAACAAATTTGGAGTCTTGGGGAGGTCTAACCTGGATGCTTGGGCCTTGGAATACTGAGATCAATTCTTGCAAAAATTGGTCTGGGTTGTCCTGAAGGATGGGATGCCAGAAGTCTTCTACTTCTTCACTGTTGAGGATGATAGTGAACTGGGCTTCTGTAGCCACCCTGGCTTCTAGTGCATTGATATAGTGGGATGACAGGTCTCTGAAGTCTGAGACTCTAACATACTCCAAGTTGGGGATCAACCATAGTGCATGCCTGAAGATTTGATGGATCTTCTTAGCTATCCTTGTTTCACATATGTCCATGGCAGTGGTATCTTGTAGCTCTCGAGTGCTGGCCTGTGGAAACTCCTGGCAGAGGAGATTTCCTATTTTATACTCCTGCCACATTTAGAGGCATTCAGTAGCAATAGTGATCCTTGTTTCCATTTCATAGCAGTAGAGGATAAAGTGATAGAGATCTGCAGTATCCAGGTTGACACTGGGAGTCCTTCTTGTGTGGATCCCCATGGCTCTTCTGATGTCTTAGAACATCCTTTCTTCGACTGAGGTACTTTGGTAATTCCTTGACCTTGAGGTTTGGCAGGCAGTAGGCATTTCGTTTGTGGTAAGTCTTTGAGCTATTTTGGGATTGGTGGGTCTTATTGGTTGCTGCTATTGCAGTTCCTTGATTCTTCTTTTATATTCCTCAAGATACCCATACTGTGGTTGCAATGACTCATAGTTGGTCATCATTGCTTATCTCATATGCCATATAATCTTCTTGTGCTCTGATCTGGTGGCTTGCAAGGAAAGGCTATCTCCTGTACTGATGTCATCATTCTGGGGTCACCATTACAATATTTATATATAAGTTATCAAAATTTCTAATAGAAATTCTGATAGAAATTCTAATAAAAATTTCTATAGAAATTTCAACTAGCAGTCATAGTTATCTAATATAGTATAAATGTATATAGATATATATATCTAGTATACTATATTTAGTCATAGTTTTGAATCTGTATAAATATCCTCTATATGGAGTATATTGTAACCTTAGCTCTATTTTCTTTAAATATAAGAATAAATTAGTATTCTTATTACAAAATCCTCAGATCTAACTTATTAATGATTTCAAGTCTGATTAACTTGAGATATAAGTACAGTACTTTCATCAGTATAAGAACTCAAAAGCAATATCTGGACTTAGCTATTGTAATGTGCCCAGCTCAATAGAGGCAAATTATAAGGTTAGGGGTTGATGTAGTTTGGCTTGAGCTCCCAGTTACTTTGTCAAAAAGCAACAAAATGTTCTAAGATTCCTGAGGTCCTTGGTGTTTAGTAGTATAATAGTCAAAGCTGGATGTCTGCAAGCAATTTTCTTATTGGGATGGTTCTCTGGGTGAGCAGTAATTTATATATGAATGGACTTCCTTTTTGGGTCAACTGGGAATTGGTAGAAATTTGTGTGTAGTGTGATAATCTTTCTTATGTATAACAGTCTGACAATTTGGTGGTTCTTCTTATACAATTTCTGCATAATGATCTCTGTATAGCATGGGTTCTTTATGTGGAGCAGTCTGGTAATTTGGCAGATAACTCGATTTGGTGCAGATTCTCCAAAAGTGGCAGGCTTCTTAAATGTTGCAGATTCTTCTACTCACTGGGAAGAATAATGGTAGCGGATAACTCACTGAGAATAAATGAAAAGCTCAGATATTGCAGATTCTTCCTGAATTGGCAGCTTTAACTGGGAATACTACTTAGATAGTGTGGATTCTTCCTGAATCAGTGGGCTCTTCTGGGAATACAGTGGTATAGATTCTCTGGGAATGTAGATAACTTGAAAATGACAGATATTACAGATTCTTCTGAATTTGTGGGCTTCTGGAAAATAACTCGGATGATGCAGATTCTTTCTGAATCAGCAGCTTCAACTAGGAAATATGCTGGTAGCTTCTTGAAAAGGGTCTCTTGGCAAAGTTGTATCAAAGACTGGCTTTATTTGCACAAATGGATCACTGCAAAGTTACATCAGAAACTGGCTTAAGCAAGGCAGCTTTCTCTTAGGTGGCAGAAACTTGGGATCTTTAGACTTAGTCTGGCAATCATACTAATAATTCCAAAGATGGCAAAGTTCTTCCTTAAACTTGATGGCAAAATCTTCAAGCTTTGTATTGGAAAGTAGACAAAAGTGAGAATAAGGGGACCAATGCTCAATCTTTAGAGACTTCTTTGGTTTGCACTTCAATTTGGACTTTTCAGACTCTTCTCTTCTGGCTTAGTCTAGCAAGCATACCAATAGCGCAGCTTATTCCTTAAGCAGCAGATTCTTCAGACTTAGTCTGGCAAGCATACCAATCAATAGCACAGCTTATTCCTTAAGTAGTGGGTTCTTCAGGCTTAGTCTGGCAAGCATACTAATCTTTTGTATCAGAAAGTAGACTGGAGTAGAAAAGGAATACTGTTGCATTAGATTCAATTTTGGACTGAGGTTTATTCACTCTTGTCTCTGAGGTAATTTATATAAGTTGGTTGCTATCTGGTTACTATATCACTAATTATAGATCTGCTACTTATAGTAGGTGTACAGAGTCTGTACAGTATATAGAACCTGTACAGTGTACAGAGTCTGAATGGTGTACAGAGTCTGTACAGATAAACAGACCCTATCTGGTATATCTGGCTAATTATAAGTATGGTAGCATGAGTAACTATGATATACTAGAAGTCATATTATGCTGGGAGCCCATGTCATCTAGTTAAGTATGCTAATTGTTCGCATCATCTAGCTAAGTTATAATTTGGATAGTATATTTTGGTTTGTTACATCAGCCCCCACTGAAGGATAGTCTGTCCCAGACTATTCTTCAGTCATCATCTCAATAAGTATAAGCTACTTCTGCATCTATATCTGCTCCATCATCTTCATTGTCTGTACTAGGGTCACTCCATTCTATAGGCTCTTCTTCTTCTTCAGGGAATAGAATTTCAACAGAATTAATGATACTCAAATAGATAATAGGGTTCATTCCTTGAATATCATTCAGAGAGAACTGTGTCTGTGTCAGAGCTGTGAGATTTCATTTGTAAATAGTGTATAGTCTGTCTGCAGTAGTAGTGTCTCTTTTGGTCAGACCTGTGGTATTTCTGATGTAGGTCTGCTCTAGGGCTGGAAGGTTCTATAATTGTTCACCAATTGTATAATAGGCCTACAGTTGGTAGACTTATAGTAGGCACCTGGCCAGAGTGAGATTTTCTTAGTAAACTTGGATCTTCTGAAGGGAGTTTCCATTAGCTTGGCCAAATTGGGATAGAGGAACTGGTAGGGCTTGGAAGAAGCTGAGGACCAATGTCTGGAGGTACTGATCAATCCTTTGACTCATGGTGTAGAGGGAAGATATAGTTTGAGGCAATTGATATATACTAGTGTTCTTAGGGTTCATCCATCCATGTTTCTTAAATAAATGCTAGTTCCTCTGATATTGTGTACAAGATAAGGTCCTTCTCATTTGGGTTCTAATTTGGCAGCAAAATTTGTTTCAATCATACTTCTCCAAACTAGTACTTGATCTCCAATCTTGATCTCCTGATCCTTCTATTTTTGGTTATAATACTTCTTTTGTCTTTCTTGGGCTTTGATAATCTAACCTCGGGCTTGATTATATAACTATTCTGCCTTCTTGAGAAGATCTCTGAGATTCTCATGATCAGTAGTTCTGGTCTTATAAGCACACAACCTCTTGGCCACAGAAATCACACATTACCCTCTAACAAGCCACTGAAATTACACGCGACCTCTGAACAAATCTGGAAATCACCTGCATGATCACAGAGCTGAGTCAAACAAGAAGTCACAGTACACAAAGCTGAGTCAATACAAAGTCATAGAATACAAGATTCACACAAGTAGAATCTTACCAATCAAGAACGAATGCATATATACTGAGCCCCAAGATGCATCAAAACAGAGAACCAAAACAAATAACAACCAAACTTCCAAACATACAAACATGACCACTGAGATCTACAACTGTATCCGCGCTGACATTTGGAATGCCATTGTCAACCAAGCCACACCCCCTCTGCCCCTCATGAATATCCATAGTCTAGCACCCCTCTACTTCATAGAAGCCTGATGGAACGCCCTGAACATGCTTAACGAGGCTCACCAGATTGGACAAATCTCAAGCTACTACCAGATCAGCCACCTCCTGGAAGACATGGTCGAACACCACCATGATATAGATATTACCCAGATGTCTCAACACCAGAAGCTCATTGCTTGCAAACACCAAGAACTCTTCTATAAGTACAGCACCTTTATTCCTCACCTCCGAGTTACTACTAGCAAAATGGTTGCTACCCTGTCCTATGGCCAGATCAATGACATGATACAAGAACTCAACCACAAGTATCTCGAATACATTCAGACTACCAATAGAACCTTCCTGTACCCCAATGACCACATCCTGCAAATGCCCCAAGTTGGATATACCATGAAAGATGTCTATGATATAATCCACTTCGACAAAGATGAAGCAGAAGACAATGATCCCTTAGATGCTGACATGACCTCAAGCCAAGGATCTCTACCAACCCTGATCATACTGCCAACCTTGCCAATGAACTTACAATAGTTCATAACCACATACGAGACTTATTGGGACAATGACCACTGACATGAATACCAACCCGCGTTTACTCTCAACTACTTTAACTACAACAAAGAAACCAGAGAATACAACCTGTACCTTCAGACAACTCTTGAGAGCAAACCAACCACCCCACCACCTGAGTATAAGTGACATGAACCACAGCTGCCAGCATACTACAATCCTGTGACTCATAGTGCTGTAACCTACAGAAGGTATGCAGACAGCAAATCCGATGAAAACAAAGACAATGCACCACTTCTTCACCCCCCAACACCTTATCCAGCATATGAAACAGACAATGCTATACTGTGGGATGGAGATGAAGTTCCGATGTATTATTACTTCAGCCAACAAGGAGAAGTAATCCATGAACCACTCTTCCTAGATAACTACTTCATCATAGATGATGTCATTGATGGTGATATCATCGAAGACTATCCAGACAGTGTCTAAAACCTATAAATAGCTTAGCAGTCATAGTATAGTTAGATTAGCCTTATACGACGTAACTGTGAACTGACTCAGCAGTCAGACGATCTCTTGACATGTCAGATCACTATTGTACTACATGACTGCATTCTGACTCAGCAAAGTACTTAGTGCTACATCTACATTTAGCATAGTCCAGATAGCCCCTCACTAGTATAAATACCCCCTCCCCCAGACCTCAGAATATCAGACTTGAACAGACCTGAACAATCTGAACACAACTCCTGAACACTTCCCCACAATATCCCTTCACACAACTACTCCTAGTATAGCAATATCATGAATAGTGAATAAACCTATTTAATAACCCACAAACCACTCTTAAGTAAAACTGCTCCCTGTTAGGTTCTACTCCTAACTCTATCACGAAATTTCCTAATTGGGTATTGTCTGCAGTGATACGCCAATTCAACTAAGCTGGTCTTAGTTTCTTGAACTTCCTGAAATACGGAAAATCCTGAACATCCAGAACTAGTCTGGAAAAGGACTTTGGTTGAGACATCAACCCGATCTTGAAATCAATAAGCATAGAGGACATACTCCATATGAAATTGATTTTGACCATAAGAAAATAGTCTTCCAGAATATCCAGAACTTCCAGAAAACCCTTTCAGAACTATGTAATGGTTACCCTAAAAAGCAACCCTCTTACAACTTGGTAGCAGTGGTTTACAATCCAATTCCGCTTCAAGATGCTTCCTCACCTCACTACAAAACCTTCTGCAAATTCCTATAAGTTGGTATAAAGCCCAACCTCTGAACTGGAATTTATCCTGAACCATCTGACAATCTGGAGAGAATTGAACCTGACATACAAGGACAATTTGACCTCCACACCTGCAACAAGTGGGACAAACTTCATTCAAAGAAAGAAGTACTCTGATTAAATCAGCAAATAGGTGAAACCCTATTCACCGAACTCCTTGCACTATACCCAGCAAGTCAAGATGAAGAAGGTCTTATAGAAGCCTTCTTTACTCTTCTCAACAAGAGTTTTGTCAGCTTCACAAACCCGAGTGACCTAGGACAACCAGCAGCAGTCTTTCTAGCCTTAGTTCCTCACGAAGCCCAAGTCTCTGTAGCCAAGTGGCTCAACTCTACTGACTTTCACCATACCAGGACCAGGACCGCATTATACTACCGATTCCAGAACAGCAAGGCCCACTATATTCTTAAGGAAGAAGCAAGAGAAATTCTTCATCAACTACCTGATCCCGAACCTGAAGCAGGCTCTGCTACAGCCCTACCTGAATCTGAAACCAATACTGAACCAGAACTTGATTTTGAATTAAGTCTATCTGAAATCAGATATATAACTAATTCTGTCTACTTTGATGCCGAGCAAACCCAAACACATGGGGACCAAACTGAAGAGAAGGAGGAGTATCTCAGTGAATTCGATCCCAGATATACCACTGAAGGAGATATACCTCTATCAGGACAGAATACACCTATACAGCAACAGACAGCCATCTATTAAGCCCTTACTCCAGACCCACAACTATTACTCCAGCAACTTACACAGACCCAAAGAACCCCATCACACACTATACCAGTATCTCAAGTAGTACCAGTAACACTACTACCAGTAGTCCAACTGCCTCCAGTAAACAACATAGCAAACCAATAGATTCTAGACCTCATAGCCCAGGTAGCTATAATGGCAGCAACCATTACTGCCTTAGCCAAACAAACCCGACCTATAAAAAATCTGAGTCTACCTACCTTCAATGGTACTGCACAAGAAGTCCAAAGCTTTATTAGTGTAGTTGATACCAACTTCAAAGCCAATCAATGGACCAATGAGTGAGTCGCTGACCATGTTCTGATAAACAATCAAGACCACACTCTGAAACAACTCTTTGCTACCACTACAGCCTATGTCTGCTGAGTTGTTACATTCTTCCGAGGACCTGCCAAAGAATGGTGGCGAACCCTTCCCAAAAAACCCCTCACATGGGACACTCGACCTGCAGTAGTTGCTCAGAATGCAACAAATAATGCCCCAGGATATGGAGCCCATCCTGCAGCCCCTGGACTTAAACAACTCATGATTGCTCAATATCGCAGCGAAACCATGATCACTGAATCCTGAGTAAAACTCCACAACCTCAAATTTGATGTACATAGCAAGGAGGAATTCAAAACCTTCTGTACAAAACTTGAGTCACTCCTGAACACTGTCGGCCTAGGATATATTGCCAATGATGAAGCACGAAATGGTATAAGAGCAGATCATCTATTCAATGCCCTGCCTGAATGACTTACTAGAAAAATCCAAGAACAAGGATGCCTAGTTGGGTGTGACCACCAACAATAGTGCCTGGCAAGAATCAAGACTATGGTCAAGCAGATCCTAACAGCTGGACCCATTCTGCCCTGAAGACAATTCAACAACAAGGAAAAGACTTGGACCCAGAAAGAAGAACCCAAGCATAAAGCATCCCGAGCTCCCTCAAAATCCACTTCGTGGACACCCAGAAATCATGAACCCACCCAGCCAAGTACCTTTAAGAAACTCACTGAAGGTGAAAGAAATGAACTCAGAAGAAGCGAAGCATGCTTCTATTGCTGAAAGACAGGACACATGGCCAGTGCCTGCTCTAACTGAAAACCCCAAACAGCAATATGAGCAACTGTTATCACCCTGTACCACCTCAACAATATGACCACCAGAACACTAGACTTTGTCAAATTAAGACAAACTGCTAAGGCCCCAACCAAAGAAAGTCAAAAAGCAGCTGGATATGACCTGTATGCAGCTGAAGAAGCTACAGTCTCCAATCAAGAAGTCAAGCAAGTCTACACAGGAATCAGCATCCAAATCCCTGAAGGACATGTTGGGAGAATATGCTATCGCAGCAGCCTAGCATTGAAAGGACTCTCAGTAAAAGGAGGAGTCATTGACGAAGATTACATAGGCGAAATTATTGTCCTCATCCAAAACCACAGTTGGACACCCTTCAAGATCTCTATAGGCTTCTGTATCGCCCAGATCCTATTCGAAAAAATCGAGTCAAACCTGATAGTCAAGGAAGTCCCTGAACTACTGCCCACCATCTGAGGATCCAAAGGATTTGGCTCATCAAACAAGGCCCCAACCCAATCTACTGTGAACAAAGAAGAACAATTCTATAAGAAAATCAAAGATGGATATGTACCAAGTAGCTGATGCCTCCATGGCATTGGAATGTACTCTTCCTGAATGATTGATGATTGCTTCTCTTATGTCAACGAACTGGCTCAAAGAAGAACCAACAGAAGGAAAACTCCTACAACCAAAATCACCACCATTGGATCAGACAAACTGCTTACACTTAAAGCTTTTGTCAATTGAGCACCTGTCAAGATCATGATAGACAGTGGTGCCTCTGGCAACTTCATCAATGAAGAAACTGCCAACAGACTCAAGGTCTTCACCTCCCCGGTACAACAAACTCAAGCAGTTGCTACAGCTGATAGAACCTCACATGTCATTAGCAAGGAAGTCCACAATCTACCCTTCCGAATCGGTAACTATCAAGTACATATTACCCTCCAGATCATATCACTCTCTGACAATGAAATCATCCTTGGAACTCCATGGTTAAAACAAGAGAACCCCATGATCAATTGGGTAAACCATTCTCTGACCATCAAGAAAGGATGCCACAACTTCAAACTGCAAGGCGAAAAGGACCCACTCAACTCTAGTGACCCTGGACCAAAGATCATGCACATCAATAAGCTACAACTCAAGAAATTGGCCAAGAAATGCCCTCTCTTTGCCATCTCCATCTGCCCATCCAAAGGAGAACCCGAGAACTCTGAAGAAGGCTTTTCCAAAGTTGACAGCCATGTCAGACCACTACTCTAGAAATTCCGAGATATATTCCCGAAGAAACTCCCAAAAGGCCTACCTCCCAAATGAGCAGTAGACCATGCTATCAAGACTATTCCAGATACCAAGCCAGCCTTCAAGTCAATCTACTACATATCTCCAAGAGAAATTGATATACTCAAGAAAGAAATTGATGAACTCCTGGAACAAGGATTCATCAGACCCAGTATATCACCTTATAGTGCACCAGTCCTCTTTGTTGTCAAGAAAGGAGGAGACCTGTGAATGTGCATTGATTACTGTGACCTCAATGAACAGACCATTAAGAACTGTTGCCCACTATCCAGAATCGACGAAATATTCGATAGGCTTACCAATCCACAATTCATGAGCTCTTTTGACCTGCAAAATGGTTACTGGAAAATTGCTATGAAAGAGGAAGATATCTACAAGACAGCCTTCCGAACCCGCTATGGATATTTCAAATTCCTGGTTATACTCTTTGGCTTAACTAATGCTCCTGCAATCTTCCAGACACTGATGAATACCATCCTGCACCCATACCTGGACAAATTTGTTGTTGTCTACATCAACGACATCCTAGTCTTCAGCAAAACCCTGGAGGAACATCTTGAACACCTGGAGCTAGTACTACTGAAACTCCGAGAAAACCAACTCTTTGCAAAACTCAGCAAGTATGAATTCCTTCTGAAAGAAATTCAGTTCCTTGGACACATTGTCATGCCAAATAGAATCAAAGTGGACCCTAGCAAAATCTCCACAATCAAAGATTGGCCCAGACCCAAGAAGCTGAAAGACCTCCAGTTATTCCTGGGATTAGCAAACTATTATAGATGATTTGTTGCCAACTTCGTCAAAATCGCCACTGCCCTTACCCAAATGACCAAGCATAGCAAGAAAGAAGAACAGCCCTGGACCACAAATCAAGAGAAGAACTTCAACAATCTTGTAAATTGGGGACCCAAACAAGATACTGCCTTCCAAGCACTGAAGGATGCTTTGATAACCACTCCAGTACTTCAAGTGGCAAATCCTGCCCTACCATATGAAGTTACTACTGATGCCTCTAATCTAGCCCTTGGAGCAGTACTAATGCAAGAAGGACACCCAGTGGCCTATCACTCCCACAAGTTCAATGATGCTGAAATCAACTACACAACTCACGAGAAGAAAATGTTAGCCATCGTAGACACTCTGATCAAATGGCGACCATACCTAGAAGGAGCACACTTTACTGTATTGACTGACCATAAGTCATTAGTCAACATCAAGACCCAGGCTACCCTTTCTCGAAAGCAAGCCAGATAGATGAAAGTCCTCACCAACTTTGACTATGAAATCCAGTACTACCCTGGTAAGGAAAACATTGTTGCTGATACAATCTCCAGACCACCCATTGAAGAAGTCATCCAAACTCTCACCCTGGTTACAAACTCCATCATGGAACAAATTATTGCAGCATATGCTGATGATAAGGAAGCTCAAGCACTCCAAGAAATCCTGAACAGTGATGATGCTGACAAGCATACCCGGTACAATCAATACCAACTTAGGGATAATGCTATCTACTATAAGGACAGATTGTATGTTCCAAACAACCGAGACCTCTGAAGGACTATCCTATTTGAATGTCATGATGCCCCTATAGCTGGACATTTAGGATTTGATAAATGCTATGAAGTTATCTCCCAAAACTTCTATTGGCCCCGGATAGCAGATCAGCTAAAGACCTACATCACTTCCTGTGATACCTACCAATGCAACAAGTCCTCAACACTAGCAAAACCTGGTCTACTCCACCCTATCCCAGTACCATCCACTAATTGGGAACAAGTCTCTATGGACTTCATTGTACAACTATCCCAAACCAAGAACAAGAAAGATGCAATTGTTGTCTTTGTGGACTATCTCAGCAAATAAGCTCACTTTGTGCCTACTACCACCACTGCAACAGCACCAGACATTGCCACACTCTTGTTTGATAATATCTTCTGCTATCATAGTCTTCCTAAGATCATTGTCAGTGACCAAGACCTAAAATTTACCAGCCATTTTTGGAAAGTCCTCCATGTGTACCTTGGAACAAAACTTGCACTATCTACAGTCTTTCACCCTGAAACTGATGGCCAAACTGAAAGAATGAACCAAACTCTGGAACAAATGCTAAGAAACTATGTCTCCTACAGACAAGATGATTGGTATAAACACCTCACTGTAGTCAAGTTTGCCTATAACAACAGCAAGCAAGCCTCTCTTGGAATGACCCCATTCTTCACCAATACTGGACAAAACCCAAACACTCCTCTAACACTCATCCGAACTACTGAAGAACCCTCTACAGTCGAAGCTGTTGAAGAATTCTTACTCTGAATGTATAATCTAAGCCAGATCACAATTGAGAATTTATCACGAGCTCAAGAACAACAGTCACAGTATGTTAATCAATATCGCTGAGAAGAAACCTTCAATATTGGAGAAAAAGTTCTATTAGACATCCATAGATACTGAGTTGACAACCTCAAGCACAGACCATCTACAAAGCTGAATAGCAAGTTCATTGGACCATTTGAAGTCATTTTATAAGTCTCTCCAACCTCCTACAAATTGGTGCTACCAGACACTATTAAGATTCACCCAGTCTTCAATGTCCAATGTCTCAAGCAATACAATGACAATGATGATGAACTATTCCCGAACTGAACTACAAAACCACTTGCTCCTATCATTATTAATGATCAGGAAGAATATGAAGTTGAACAAATCCTCAACAAATATAACCACAAGAACTACCCTGAGTATCTCATTAAATGGAAAGATTATCCGATCTATGATGCAATATGGAAACCCAAGACCAATCTCCAGAATGCTACCAACTTAGTTCAGGAATATGATTCCTTGAACAACTGAATGCTGAATACTCCTACACCTATTAGTACATAACATATATTACCCTCCCGAACATTATAATTATCATGAACCTAATCAAGAACTCATCAAGACAGAACAAAAGAATACTGACCCTCTGGAAAAAAATAGCAAAACTGAAAGCAAGCCTATTCTCCCTATACCACTGGTGGGAAATGAGACATAGACATTTAAGAAGATTTCTTAGAGGAAATTCTCCAGCAGTGAATGATGTCAGAATTACTTCTGGTGCATGGCATTGAATACATGACCCTTTAACATATGAATCCAACGTGTTAGGCAACTGTATTATGAGCATGCCACTTTCTGAAAAAATGGACTTTACTGGACTTTTGACCTCCCAACCAGTATAACAACACTAGAACAAAATTAGAAGGCCCCAACAAGGACATCGAAAGCTAAGAAAGGGAGAGTTGTAAGTGCACAACCTCCTGGCCACAGAAATCACACATCACCCTCTAACAAGCCACTGAAATTACACACAACCTCTGAACAAATCTGGAAATCACCTGCATGATCACAGAACTGAGTCAAACAAGAAGTCACAGTGTACAAAGCTGAGTCAATATGAAGTCATGGAACACAAGATTCACATAAGTGGAATCTTACCAATCAAGAACAAATGCATATATACTGAGCCCCAAGATACATTGAAACAGAGAACCAAAACAAATAACAACCAAACTTCCAAACATACAAACATGACCACTGAGATCTACAACCGCATCCGCACTGACATTTGGAATACCATTGTCAACTGAGCCACACCCCCTCTGCCCCTCATAAATATCCATAGCCTAGCACCCCTCTACTTTGTAGAAGCCCAATAGAATGCCCTGAACATGCTTAACAAGGCCCACCAGATTGGACAAATCTTAAGCTACTACCAGATCGGCCACCTCCTGGAAGACATGGTCAAACACCACCATGATACAGACATTATCCAGATATCTCAACACCAGAAGCTCATTGCCTGCAAACACTGAGAACTCTTCTATGAGTACAGCACCTTTATTCCCCACCTCTAAGTTACTACTAGTGAAATAGTTGCTACCCTGTCCTATGGCCAGATCAATGATATGATACAAGAACTCAACCACAAGTATCTCGAATACATTCAGACTACCGACAGAACCTTCCCACACCCCAATGACCACATCCTGCAAATGCCCCAAGTTGGATATGCTATGAAAGATGTCTATAATATAATCCACTTCGACGAAGACGAAGCAGAAGACAATGATCCCTCAGATGCCGACATGACCTCAAGCCAAGGATCTCTACCAACCCTGATCATACCGCCAATCTTGCCAATGAACTTACAACAGTTCATAACCACATATGAGACTTATTGGGACAATGACCACTGGCATGAATACCAACCTGCATTCACTCCCGACTACTTCAACTATAATGAAGAAACTGGAGAACACAA
>RBNI01000627.1:0-28485 GCA_003990745.1 Jimgerdemannia flammicorona | reverse complement strand
TTTTTTTATAGTCACTTGGACTCCACCTTTATTAGCAGTCTATGAATAAGTATGTATACAACATCACCACCCACTACCCAATCCCCATAGGGGGGCTCCTCCCCACCTCCTCCTGAATGAAGACCACCCTATCACCCATCATACCTACTCTCCCCCCACTCTGGCCACAAATTTTCTCCACTAAGCGGCGTCACCGACCACCTTGCAGCCCCCAACCAAGCCACCAACCTGTTAAGGTGTCTTCCATCAGCCAGCGCCACCACACCAACCAGTCCCCCAAACCCTGCCTGCTCCCACCCTCAAAGACAAATAGCCAGTGACTAGCCAGTCCTACCCAAATAGCCAATGCCCAGCCCAACATAACCCACTCCTTCCCTATCCCCCCTACCAATCGTTCCCGCAAGTCCTCCCACCTCCCTCGTACCTCGTCTCCCCTACGCTAGACCCCCAAGTGTTTCCCAATCGTGCACCAAAATTCCCCCAACATCTCACACTCTCCTAGCCAATGTTCAGGTGTCTGTACCCAACCCCCCTCCTGCCCTACATTATGGCACTCCTCACATTCAAAGCACCCCCCTACGATGAGGTGCCCTGAGCGAAAGTTGAGCATCACATTCCTTCACAGCATACACCACCAGACCACCCAGTACTTAGGCGGCATCCACTTTCTCACCGCAGCACTCCAAGTCCAGACACCATGCCAGTTCCACTCTTCGCCGATTCCGACTCCTTGCCAACTGCTAGGCCACAGATCCTGACCTGGTCCCCTTTGGCATTCAATTCCATCACCAATATCGAACTCAACTAAAGGGACACCACTCAGCAGTACTCGATCCCATCTCCACATCGCCAGGCCCCAATCCTCCTCTCCTTCATTCCCCTGCCAACGAATCCCAATGCGGTGCGCCCCCTCTGCTATCCCCCACCAAAATCCCCTATATTATAGTCGCTTAGTATCCTGAAGTCCAACTAATGCAAGGAGATCCCCAGTTGTGCCCCTTGGTGATGTCCGCCTCTCCCAGACTTTCTGTAGCAGGGGAACCCAGCCACCTCCACCTAATTCTACTGCCCTCTTTAGCCACCATGCCTGCAAGCAGCGTAAACGTTTTGGGAAGGCAACCAGCCCCAGACCACCTCTCGCCACTGGTAGGGACAAGGTCTCCCAGTCAATCTGACTCCACCTTCCAGCCCAAATCCATCCCCTTGCAGACTTCACCAATCTCTTCACCACCCAAGCTGGGAAGTCCAGATGATATGCCAGGTACCACAACTTCGGCAGCCAGTAGACATTCAAGATCGAGACCCTTCCTGCCAGAGAAAAATGCCTACCCCCCCAACTCCGCAGGGCCTCCTCCCAGATTCCAATCCTCTGCTCCCACCATAACCTGGGCAGCACTGACCCATAGACCGACAGATATATGCCCAAGTACCGCACTGCTTCACCAGTGGGGACGATTGTTCCTATAACTTCTCCTCCCACCAGACCATTGCTGAGCACCATCGTTTCACACTTGTGCCAATTCAGCTTCGCTCCTGAGTGCTCCTCATACCACTCCACAGTCTTCTTGAGTTCTTCGACATCAGCAATCGAACCCAAACCAACCACCATGTCATCTGCAAAGGCCCCAACTTTCCATCCTATGCCAAAAACAGAAAGTCCTTCTATCTTCCGCCTAATTCTATCCATAAGGGGTTCCAGAGAAAGAGCGTACAAAATGGGGGACAGTGGGTCCCCCTGGGGCACCCCCCTGCCCAAGGGGAATATAACCCCTCGATGACTATTACACATAAGCGCAGCCCTACTCCCTTCCAGTAGGTTGACCATCGCTGACCGGAATTGGGACGGGACCCCCATCCTATCCAAAACTTTCTCCAGCCAGACTCTTCACACCTGGTCATAGGCCTTCTCCTGGTCCAAGAAGACTAGCCGCCCATCCAGTCCACAGGCCCTTGCCCCTTCAATAATGCCATGTACCCAGGCAGTGCCATCCCTGATGAGCCGACCACCCACAAATCCCCTCTGTTCCATGCCCACAACTTGCTGGGCCACCTTCTGTAATCTCACCACCACCACTTTGGTCACTAACTTCCTGTCCATATCAAGCAACATTATTGGCTGCCAGTTCCTCCAGTCCTCCTGCCTTCCTTTGTTTTTATAAAGTAGCATCACCAGCCCAAGGTCTTGCTCCCCCACCTACCTCCCAGTCTGTAGGATGGAGTTGCACAATGCCGTCATCTCTCCCACCACCCCTGGGACTCCAACCATTTGCTTCCAAAAGTCCCAGGGCAGACCATCCTCCCCAGGTGCCGTACCTGGCATTGTCGCGGCAAGAACCTGGTGGATCTCATCTTCCTGTACTGGCATCACCAGGTTATCTAGCCCTTCGACTTGTGGTGGGTGCCAATCCTCCAATGCTTGGTCAATAGTCCCGGCATCTGCCCCACCCTCCTCCTCACTCCACAATCCACTCCATCTCTCCTTCAGCGATCCAAGAATGTCCTGTACTCCATACACCAGTACACCCTCGGAATCCAGCACCCCTTCCCACCGTTGCTGTACCTGTCTCGCCCTAAGAGCCCTTGTAAGAAACTTGGAAGGCCTCTCCCCTTCCTCCAAATCCTGCCAGCAGAGACGTGCTGCCAACCCCTGCATCCTCGCTTCCTCTTCTTCCCGCAGCACCTGTTGTAGCTCCTTGACCTCCATTTTCGCCCTCATTACCCTCCAATCATCTTCTCCCTCCAGTATTTTTAACCTCGCCCACTCCTCCAGTAGCCTAGTTAATCTCGTAGAAGCCCAACGCACTCTATGTCTCCTCTGCTTCCCAGCCTCCTTGCCAGCCTCACTCCAATACATCTTGGCCATCTCCTTCAACCTCATCCACTGAACTCCAACTGAGACTCCTTCCTGCCTCCAATTCTCCACCCTCCGCTGAATGTCCATAGCCCACCCATCTCACCGGGTCTTATCATCTAATAAAGAGGAATTGAGGTGCCAATGTCCAGGCCCATCCCCACTTCCCCCAAAGCGCCCCTATCCCAAAAGCCCCCAGTGGTCTGACCATGGACACCATTCTACCTCCAATGACTTCCAAACATCTAGGCCCCAGCAGCTGGCTGTCAGTACCCAGTCGATTCTTATCCCCAGACCCCCTGCCCAATGTGTATAAACCCTTCTATTCCCCCAGCACTCCCTCCCAGCATCTACCAGCGCACTTAATCTCTCGACCTCCTCCCAAGCTGCTAGTCCTCTGCTCCTGCTCTCAGCACCCTGTCCTCCATCTGTCCTATCCAATAGTGCATCCCGAACCATATTAAAGTCACCTCCAAGCATATCTACCCCAGCCTCTACAAAGTTCCCGCTCTCCAGTAAACCTGTCATCTAATCTACCTGCTCACCCCGTACCGCAGGACAGTAGCAGGAGCCAACTGTAACTGGCTCCCAACCTGCATGAATCCATTCTCCCCAGACTAGTCTCTCCCCCCAGCATCTCACATCCTGTATCTCCCCTCTACCTTTCCGAACCAAAATTCCAACCTTGCCTTTCCAAATTGCAGCACCTCCCCATTTCTTCGTCCACTCTATCTTATCTAAATCATCCTCACACCTAACATCCTGCAGTAGGAAGAGATCGGCCTCCAATCCCTTCATCCAAGAAAAAATGTTTCTACGCCGAGTAGCCCCCCGTAGCCCATTCACATTCAAAGAAAAAATGTTGGTTGTACTGTTCATAATGAAATATGTTATGTTGTCAATCAATCTCTACTGCTCCATACTCATCTCCTCCTGCGCCGTATCCAAATTGTGTTCTGCAGCCACCTCCTCCTCTTCCCTCCTCTGAGCCTCCAATCCAGCCAGCAGTTCATTCATCTCATCATCGGCCTTCTCCTCGAACTCCTCTCGATATTCGATGCATGCCTCCTGCCAGAGCTGCAGTCCATGATGCTCATTCCAGCAGTACTCAGCCCTCTCCCCCGCAATGACTGCTATCTCCACCTCCCTCTCCTTATCCACCTCATACCCTTCCTCAGCTAGGTACACTGCAAGAATTTCCACCTTCAATGCCTTCGTCACTCCATCCCCCTGCAGAATTCCAGCCCAGTGCTCATCACTCATCACCCACAAGTCCACCTTCCCCAACTCTTCTACCACCAGGTCATTCATCATCTGACGCATCCAAATCAGGTTCTCCACCTCCTTCCCCCCCGGCGTTGCCGGCCTCCCACCATCCAACATAGTGGTGTCAGCTCCGACACTCGCAGACTCATCCCACACCTCTGGAACATCCACCAGTTCCTCCTCACCAGTAGCCTCCACCTGTCCACCATACACCACCTCTGGAACCCCGAATTGCACCCTCTGGGCTCCTCGCATCGGCACATCCTCTACCACCTTGTTTCGGGAAGCCGGGCCATGCCTAATAAGGGGGGTAGGGGTAGGGGAGCTCTCCCAATCCTCCTCCCAAACCTCCAGCGTGCCATCAGCAAATAGATCCTTGCTAGTCTTCACCCCATCCTCTCCCTCTGCCTTCTTGTCCCTCCCCTCCCCCTCGCCAGCCCAGATACTCGCACCGGCACCCCCAGCGCCCTTTCCCTCGCTTGCACTCCCCAGTGGCCTGTTGCCTATCTTGGCTAGCAACTCTTTCTGCCTCATACGCCCCTGATCTCTTTCCCACTGCTTCTTGTTCACTCGAATCCGCTTGCCGTCCACCACCTCCAAGTGCGTCGCCTCCACAAAAGCTGCCCAGGCCTTCATCCTCTTCTCCACAGCACCCTCCAACTCTTCGAGTGCTTCCAACAAATCCTCCTCCTCCTCCTCACTTCCCTTCACCCTCGTCACCTTACACAAAATCGCTTCCCAGACTATTGCCGAAGGCCAGTCCCTCGCCTTCCTAGTAGCTTCCTTCCCAGCCAGCCTAATCCACACGTCCACATCCCCAGTCCTGAGCGTAGTCCCTTCCCAGACCCGAAATCTGACATCTACCACCTCTCCATATTCCGCCATGAAGTCCTCCACCCTCTTTCTCATCTCCATTGCTGTCACCGTCGGCACTCCCTTTACCAACAGTTGGACCACCCTAGGGTCCCACTTCAGACAACGTGCCATCGGAACACACACCTCTCCAACTACCAATCCAACCTTCAACGCCTCCTCCAATGGAGCCGCCTCCTCAAAACCAACCTCTACTCCCTCCAGGCCCTTCAAAAACTTCACAGATGCAGCCCCTGCCACCTGCTTAGCGATGAGCCCCAACACCATTTTCGCCATCACTGCTAGGCCCCGGAAGCACAGTGTAACCGCAAATGCCGAAATCGATTTTTTGAGCAACGGGGCCACCGTCAGACCCGTCACACCATCGGCCAAGTCTCCTTGTCATCTAAGCCTCAGCCACTCAGCCTCGCCATCAGCCATCACATCTGGATTTTTTTCCAGATCGACAGTTCCACCGCCATCAGCAGTCACACTCCCCCCAGCCACTACTCCCCCAGCTCTACCGCTCCCTCTTCCAAGGGCCGCTCCCCCCTACACCGATGCCTTCTCCTTCTTGGTCTCCCTTCCCTTCCTCAGCCAGCCCTCCAGTCCTGATGCCTGGTGTCTCCCCTTCACCGTCTCCACGAAGCTTGCCCTCCCAGATCCAAAGCCTCCGCCACCTCCTCCACTCCTTCCACGTCCCCCGGCCAGCAGCCCCCTCATACCCCCCCCCAGGCCTGGACCCCGCCCCACCTGCTGCCAGTCAAAAGCGCTTGGGCCACCCTGCCCAGTACGCACCTCAGGTTGCTTGTCGGTCACCATGTTGTTAGTCTCTTTTTGCCGAAACGAAGTTGTAAGTGCTCTCCAAAGGTTGTGTAACCCGAATGGTACTGGAAAAAGCCGGCAGATAACCTGAGTCTGAGCTCTGATTATCAAAGTCCAAGAAAGACAAAAGTATTATGATCAGAAGTAGAAGGATCAAGAGATCAAGATTAGAGATCAAGTACTAGTTTGGAGAAGTATAGTTGAAATGAATTTTGCTGCTAAACTGAAGCCCAAGTAGGAAGAACCTTATCTTGTACACAACATCAAAAGAACTAGTATCTATTTAAGAAGTATGGATGGATGAACTCTCAGGACACTAGTATACATCAACTACCTTAAGATATACCTCTCCCACCATGAATCAGAGAATTAATAACCACCTCTAGACCCTTATCCTCAGTTCTCTCCAAGCTCTACCAGTTCTTTTGCCACAGTTCCAAGAGCTCAATGGAACATATCTCTAAAGAATCTGAGTCTATCAAGAAAACCTCACTCTGGCTGAGAGACTACTCCAGATCTACTAGCTGCAGGCCTACTATGCAATTGAAGAACAATTGTAGAATCTTCTCCTCTTAGACCTGGTCTATGTCTGCAACACCACTGGCCTGAACAGAAGAAATATCACTACTGCAGAAAGATTATACAAAATCTACAAATAAAACTCTTCAGCTCTAATTTAGGCCCAGTTCTCTCTAAATGATCTCTAAAGAATGACCCTGCCTACCTACCTCAGTATCATTCACCAAGTTGAGATTCTATTTTTCAGAAAAGAAGAAGAGTCTTTAGAATAGAGTAACTATAGTACAGACAATGAAGATGATGGAATAGGTATAGATGTAGAAGCTGTTTATACTTATTAGGATGATGACTAAAGAATAGTCTGAGATAGACTATCCTTCAGTAGGGGCTGATGTGATAAGCAAATAGTATAACATAGTCAGATGATGTGAACTCTCAGTATAGTATAGTTACTTATGTACATTATACTTATAATTAGCCAGGATGCTAAATCAGGGTTATTTATCTATATTCTGAGAACACACCTATATCTGGTAGATACACTCATATCCTGTAGATATACTCATATCCTGCAGACACACTCATGTCCTATGGATACAACCAAATATTACCAGAAATGGTAAATCTATAATTATCCAGATAGTAATTAAATAGCAACTATAATATATAAAATACCCCAGAGACAAGAGTGAATAAACCTCAGTTCAAATTAAAGTACAAACCAAAGAAGCCTCTAAAGATTAAGCATTGGTCTCCTTATTCTGACTTCAGTCTACTTTCCAATATAAAGTCTTAGTTGGCTTACTAGATAAGTCTAAAGATTTGCTGCCAAAGTTTAAGAAAGAACTTCACTGCCTTTTGAAAAGAAATCTGCCACTTAAGGAATAAGCCACTAATTCTGAGTTACCTACATTTCCAGAGAGCCTTAAGAAACCTATTACAAGCCAGTCTACTAGATACAACTTTGCAGTAATTTGTTCATGTAAACGAAGCCAGTCTTTGACATAACTTTGCTAAAAAGAGAATCTTTTCCAGTAAGCCACTGATTTTGGAAGAATCTACTACTAGTTATTATTTCCAAAGAAACCCACCAATTTAGGAAGGATCTATAATATCTGAGTTATCTGAGTTATTGAATTATCTACATCTAAGTTATCTGTACTACCTGAGTATTATTCTCAGAGAGTATAATTTAGAAGAGTTTATATTATTCTCTATTTTCAGTAAGCTGCTGATTTAGGAGAATCTACACCAAAACCAAGTTATCCACCAAATCAAGTTATCTACTGAATTGCCAGAACATCATGCTTAAGGAATCTGCTGCACCACACAGAGATCCTTATGCTATACAAGATTGTTATATAGAAATTACATACTTTTGGACATAAGATCATCATGCAGAAATCACATAAGGAAAACTGCTAAATTGCCAGACTATTATACATAAGGAGATCACTATACTATACAAAGACTATCTATCATACAAAATCACTACTATACTCAGAGAACTACCCCAATAAGGTAACCAATATACAAATCAACCACTATGTGACCAGAGAAACTACCATTGTATCCAGATTGACTATTATACTACTAAATACCAAGGACCTCAGAAATCTTAGAATATTTTATTGCTTTTTGACAAAGTAACTATGGGCTCAAGCCAAACTACATCAATCCCCAACCTTGTAATTTGCCTCTATTGAGCCAGACATATTATAATATCTTTAAAATATATATTATTATTAATACTGGCTATTATTATTTCTAATATACATAGTGTGGTATCATATGCTTTATTGTATCAAAATCCATTAGTTAAATATTATCTTTATTATTGTTAACTATATTTATACTTTTACTGAACAGTAGTACTATCTGCACTATTGATATTACTACTTTTTATTAGTAAAAAAGTATGTAGCTGACCAGGATTTCGAGGTTGAGCTAACAGAACTGGTTATAGAACTAATACTAATTGTTTATACAAATTTTACTGACCTTACTAGTCTTATTCATCTTTTTTGTAATCTTATTGACTATATTTCATTACTGGCTATATTACTAATCTCATTCACTATATTAAACTTAGAGGGCTTTATTACTGTAATTGTCTCTACAACCTTAGTGGACTTGTTACTATAATTGTCTTGACTACTTGGTCTTTTCAACTATATTTTCCTCTGTAATCTGGGAGGACTTTGTGCCTCTAATATGTATCTGGGCAGATATTTTTATCATAATTGTCTTCTACTACTAGAAAGGACTTTATTATAATTACCTCAATACCAGAGAGAACTTTATCTGCCATCTGGGAGGACTTCAGTATCACCTCTAACAGACTTCTTTATTATTACTATCTGGTGGGTTTTTTTACCACCTGGACTAGTAATGGCTATATTTATCTGTACTTATAATGAGACTGTATTTTCTATTAATAGGGACTATTGTAGAGATGCCCATCTTGGTACTCTGGCTCATACTTATATTCATCAGTATAGTATATAAACTAGAGATGTTCTAGCTACTAACTGGGACTTATAACCTTTGTTGTAATAAACAGAAGAAGTAATTTATTTATAATACAAATTATATACTTTTAGATACCATAAATAATAATATATAAATAATATAAAATAAATTGGTATAAAGTTATATAGATATATATCAACTTATAATCTCAATAAATAATATTAAATTTGGATATATTTTTATTAAGTTATTATATTTTGAATTTGAGATAAATATTTTAAATTAAATCAGAACTCAATTTGATTTAATTGAGTTGAATCAGGCCTCAATTTGATTTGAATTTGATTTGAATTTAAAAATTCCCAATTTAATTCAATTTGAATAACTCTTAATTTAATTTGATTCAAATTGATTTGATTTATTTAAGAGCACTATCTAAAATAGTATATACTCTAGTAATAGCTTATCTTAAGTATTATTCTTCATATGAGCAATCATAAAGTCATCCTTACTCTCATATTTTTTCTAATAACTATCTAAAGATAGCATTAAAGAAGTATACTACTCTAGTTCTATTTAAAGTTTATTCTCTTAGCTATATTCTACTTCTATAGTATTCAGGAGGATTTCTAATCTTGTTACAAATACTTCTAAGTCTTCTTTACTATTATTATAGAATTAGATATTCTTGAGCTTTGTTCTGGCTTTAGTAATATATATAGATAAAGCTGCCAAACTATTAGATGATCAGTTCTTTTAAGCCCATGGTAGCTAGGTAGGCTTTATAGTTAGAGTGATCATTATCTTCTTTACTTATATTAATTTCAGTATGAGTTTCTCAGATAAGAGAGTATACTAGAAGATTATACTACTACTGAGTAGCTGTATCTATAAAATAAGTGATAACTTTTTCTACTTATAAGTCTGTAGTTATATAGAGATCTTCAATCTCTTAGTACTTATTATTATTGAGAATACTGTCTAGATTTCAGTTTTTATTCTATCTATTAGTATAATAATTAGTATTAACTAGTTTTATAGATATTGTTACTTAGTCTGCTTTGTCTTTGAATAGTGTGAGACAGAGGTCTTTTGTGAGTTTGTTTGTTTCAATATTGAGACAGAGGACTTGAATAAGTATGGTCACTTAGTCAGCCAGAGCTGCTGTCTTTTTGTCTGCTGATATTATTTCACTATTCTCATTACTTATATAGTAGTTTAATAGTAGTCTTTCTTCAGATACTATTATCTTAGAAGTAGTGTGATATATGGTTATTTCTTCTATAATATTACTAAGATGAGTGAACTTAGCAACTAGTCTATAGGTTAGTAGTTTTGATTGAGTTATTACTAGGTCTTTTGTAGTAATTTTCAGTAAATTAATATTTTTAGTGATAGGTCTATAGTAGTACTGGGACTACTGATATCAGGTTTGGGTATTTCTTTAACTATTTTTCTAGATTGAGATAATATAGTAGAGACTTTGCTGAGTTTAGCAGTTTGTAATCCTCACTATTAGATTATCTTTACTTATATATAAAGAACTCAGTAATAGAGGTAAAATTTTCTTTAATTGGTATAATATCTCTTATAGTTTAAAAAGACTTTGGATTTATAGTAGTAATTATTAGAGAGAAGATTCAAGAAGTATTTACTTACAGCTTTGATATATTCTCTTATATTTCTTATAGAAGTAGCTACTAATTAATCTTTTAAATTGTTTTCTGATTCCTTAAGTGTGGGTAACTTCTTTATTGAGTATAATAAATATATTGAATACTTGTTGAATAATTTCATTATTAAGTCTATTGAATTTTCTTTTAGCTAGTATAGATCTTAGTACTCTTAAATAAATTAAATTAATTCAAATTAAATTAAATTGAGAGTTATTCAAATTAAATCAAATTGGGGATTTTTGAATTTGAATTGAATTGAATTCAAATCAAATTGAGATCTAATTTGATTTAAAATATTTATTCAAATTCAAAATATAATAACTTAATAGAAATATATCCAAATTTAACATTCTTTATTATACTAGATTCTTTATTATAAGATATATTGAACAAGTTAAATTTATTAAATTTAGATATATTTTGGTTGAGTTATTGAATTTTGAAAAATTAGGTTTAAATTGGACTTTGAATGAAATCAAATTGAGTCTCAATTCAAATTGAATTAAATTGAAGGTAAATTTAATTTAATTTAATTCATTATAAGTACTAATAGATCATGGTCCACTTGGTGATAATTCTATTAGCTTCTTCAGCTTAGTTCTGAAGAGTAGTCAGGGTAAAGATATTCTTTAGTTATTACTAATGATATTAATAATATTGACTGAGTTGTCTGTATTTGTGATGGATTCCTTGAGAGAAGCTTACTTATAGATAAGAGTAATTTCTGCTGCTATTAAATTGTAATAAAACTATATACTGATAGAATTAATACATCATAGATAATTAAGATGACTATTAGCTCTAAGGTCTGAGTATTTATAAGAAAGCACTGAGTTCTAATTATCTGTTGTAGTAGACTCCAGATATTGCTTTTGAGTTCTTATACTGATAGAAGTACTGTACTTATATCTCAAGTTAGTTAGGCTCATAATTATTAATAAGTCAGATCTGAGAGTTCTGTAATAAGAATACTACTTTATTTTTATATTTAGAGAAAGCAGAGCTGAGATTATAATACACTCAGTATAGAGAGTATTTATGTATATATTTGAGATTATAACTAATATTACACTAGATAGTACTCTCAAATAAATTAAATCAAATCAATTGAATTAGGGATTTTTCAATTTAAATCAAATTGAATTCAAATTAAATTGAGAGTCTAATTCAAACCCTATTTTTAGAAATATAATACTTGATAAAAATATATCTAAATTTAACAATCTTTAGCTTATTAGATTTACTTTATATAAGAGAATTTAACAAGCTAAAACCTGTTAATTTTGGACATATATTTATTGAGTTATTATATTTTGAAAAATAGGGTTCAAATTGAATTTTGAATTGAATTAGCATTTGATTTGATTTATTAAAAGTACTAGTATTGGATATATCTATATATTGTTATATTATATTTAAAATCTATAGAAATTTCTATAGAAATTTTTATCAGGATTTCTCTCAGAACTTGTAGGTATATAATGATTTATTATAGTAATATTATATATTAGATATTTCTCTATATTATTACAGAACTATATTTTGCTAAATATTTAAAGAAATAATATTAGTTAGAGTATATTAATTTTACTTTCATTATAATATTTATATTTAATTTATATAGGAACTAACAGAAGTCTAAAATACTATCCACTAATGAGATCTGATCAATATATCATATCTTTGTAATATTATATATTGTAATGTAGTAGATGCTTAACCTTGGAAGTATGTCAGATTTCTGTATCTTGAAAACTTAATCTTCTTTAACTCTACAGAGTCCTCAGGATGCAAGGGTGGGTGAGTTTAAAGTGTATCTGCCTGCAGGCTTACTAGTTCCTTTGCTTTCACTTTGCTTTGAACTATTTATGTAAATCTGAGGTTTATTCACTCTAAGATACTAGGTTATTTATACAAGTTTACTAGCTATAAGGTAGCTAAGTAATGAGTCATTTTCTGCCAGTGATAAATCTTTTACCATCTGTAAAGATTTTGCTATTTCCCAAAACTTTGCCAATGGTAAAGTTTTCATCAGTGGTGAAATGTGACTGCTATTTATAAGACTAAGCTATATTTGACAATCAGATTCAGATACTACAATCAAATATCTAATTCCCCTGATTCATATTACTAATTTGAATTGACCATTACAACTTCCTCCTGGATAGGTGATTCATCTCTGAAGTATCCTATTCACTCAAACTCTCAGGCTTCCATGATTTGTATCTCCTTGTATTGTGCAATTTGTACTATGATATTCTTCCAATATTATCTCTTAATGTATCTAAAGTCAGTTGGAGATACTTCTCAAAAATGGGCTAGGGCTGGCTCATTATCTTTGAATAACTTGTGCACTCTCTTGGTAATTATAATCTGAGTGTAAGAGAGTTGAAATTCCTTGATCCAGTCTTCTTTTCCCATGTTTGGTTTTGAATTCAGTAGCTATCCTAAGCTAAAGTATTCTTGAAGCTCAGTCTAGTTCTGGTAGGTCTTAAAATGTGAAATCTGTGACAAGTGGGTCTGGACTATACTCTGGATACTATCAAAGGATTCCTCCATTGTGGGTGGCTTGGTAGAACACTACTGTCTTTCTATGGCTTATTGGGCAGCACTTGTGATCCTGAGGGCAGTTGTATTACTTTGTTGACTATTCATAGTACTTCTTAAGTCAGTTTCAGTAGATGGTAGTGGGAATGATTGTGCTTGAGAGTTTTCATAGCCAAAAGGTGGTTCCTTTTATATCTTGCACAAGATAAGGTTCTTCCTACTTAGGCTCTAGTTTTCATGACCATGAGGCTTCTACCATGTTCTGATATACCAGGACTTTGTCTCCTATCTTGATAATCTCCAGAGGCTTGTAAATCTTTTCTGCATTATTCCACTATAGTGTCTACACCTTGTTTATATAATCTTCAGCCTTTTTCCTGATTTGGTATAGTTTCTGTATCTTCATGTCCACATATTTCCATACTGCATCTTGATTGATCGATAGAGTTCCTTGAGAGCTTTCTTCTCTGAACAGTATTTCTCAGAGAGTAAAATGGGTACTTTGTGATTGAATATCCTGAAGAGTGGATAATGCTATTGACAGATAGTGATCCTAATTTTTGTAGTTATTGTAGATCTTGGCAATAACATTCTTGAGGGTCTTGTTGGTCCTTTCCACTTATTCATTTTCTTGGGGATGATATGCTGTAGTCTGAATGTGCTGGATCTTATACTTTTTGTAGAAAACCTCAAAGAACTGGTTCATGAATTCTGTTCCTCTATCTGTGGTTACTTGTGTTGGGGTCTTGAATTGGTAGATAATTTCTTTGTAGAAGAAATCAGCAATTGACTGTGCATTAGCTTCCTTGAGGGGTCCTGCCTCTATCCATTTCATAAAAAGGTCTATAATGACAATGATATATCAGTTGCCAGTCAAGGTCACAGGTAGTGGGCCAATTATATCCATTGCTATGTGGGCAAAAGATATCAGTTCTATGTGTGCTGATCCTGGGGTCTGATTTCATTGATCTTGTTTCTGTTTCTGGCATTTGTTATAGGTCTTGACAAATTGTCTGATGTTCTTCTCTATTCCTGACCACCATATTATTCTTCTTGCTTTATTATATATATTGGTTCCTCCTAGATGGCCAAGTTTATATACTGATTTCATTGCTTATTCCTTCTTGTGTTCTAGTATGACTAGTAGTTTTTCTTTCTTTAGTATTTCTCCATCAGTTTCAAATTGTTTCTAAGTTTTGTTGATAATTGTTTGTATTCATTCTTTCAGATATTGGGGCATCTTTCACTGTCCCAGGTATGTGATGATTTTGTAGTAGAGCTCTTTATTTATTATTGGTTTATTGGTTGGGGGTCCTTTAGGGTGTCTGTGAGAGGACATCTACATTAGCATTGGTTCTTCCTGGGTAGTGCATGATGGTTACATCATAGGCTTGTAACTTCATGATCTATCTGGCATAGATTTCTTTGGGTTGTTCAGTGGTCAGTAGCCAGGTGAGGGCTGAGTAGTCTGTCTGAATAGTAAAGTGTCTTCTGGTGAGATAGTAGTGGAACTTTTCTACAGCCCAGATGACTGTAAGGCACTCCAACTTATATAATTCATATTCTTTTTCAGCTCCTTGTATTCCTTAACTAAGGTATGTAATAATATACTCTACTTTGTCTTTCTTTTAGACCAGGATGGCTCTTAGTCCTTATATACTTGCATCTGTCTTCAAGATGAATTCTTGAGTCCAATTAGGTCTCCTGAGAATGGGTGCCTGGGTCAGTCTGACCTTGAGCTCATCAAATACTTGTTGCTGCCTGCCAGTCTATTGGAACTTGATGTCCTTTTTGTTCAGTTTGTAGATTGGGCTTGTAATGTTGAAAAATCCCCTAATAAATCTGTAATAGTAGGAGGTGAGTCCCATGAAGGCTTGGGCTTCAGTAATGGTAGTGGGTCTTAGATATGCTACTACTGCTTGTATCTTGAGGGGGTCAGTGTGTGTTCTATCTCAGTTGATGATATGACCAAGGTAGGAGATCTCAATTTCTGCAAACTTGCATTTCTTGAGCTTGATATAAAGGCCATGCTTTCTCAACTTCTCTATCATCTGTTGGATATACTACAAATGTTCTTCAGCTGTCTTATTGTAGATGATTATATTATCTATATAAACCATCATTCATATTTCTATATCATAGTAGAAGATTTTGTTTATTATTCACTGGAAGCTTGCTGGTATATTGCATATTCTGAATAGCATTCACAGGTATATATAGGTTCCATCTGGGGTGATGAAAGCTGACTTTTCACTTGCTGCTTCTGTGAGACTGATTTGATAGAATCCTAAGTATAAGTCCAAGGTGCTATAATACTGTGCTTTATCTCCTAGAGTTACAAGGATGCACTGATAAGGGGCAGTAGTTGGCAATCTTTCTTAGTGACCAGGTTGAGTCTTCTATAATTAGTATAAAGCCTTGGGGCAAATTCTCCTGGCTTGCTTCTTTTCTTCAGGGTCAGTACAACTGGTAAAGCCCAAGGACTACTGGCTTCTTTAATGATACTAGCTTCTTCTATCTGCTTGATTTCTTCCCTAAGCCATTCACAGTAGACTGGTGGGATGGGTCTTGCCTTCTAATAAATTGGTTTGGTGTCTCCTGTATCTATATCATAGTAGTAGTGTGGGGTCTTTCCTTTGATATCCTTAAAGTCTGTGGCAAGGACATCCTCAAATTTGTAGAGTATCTTCTTGAGTTCCTTTTTGAGTGAAAACTCATTTCCAATAGTATAGTTATGCTTGTTTGTAATTTTCTCCTTCTTGTGGTCCAGTTCAGTGATCTTGGTACTAGTGAATACTTCTCTTCCAGTGGATCTGAATCCTTTCCTTCCTCTTCTCATTTCCTCCAGCTTCTTAACTTCTATGATCTTTGGTTGTAGAATCGGAAAGATCAACATCTGCACCAATCAGTCCTTCTTCTTGATTGGGAATGGAATTGTAGAATTGTGATTCCTGGCAATGAATAGGATTTCTCTAGTATAGTCTGAGTCAATGACTTCTCCTTCAATGGTAATTTCACTTTTAGCCAGACTACTTCTTGTCTTGAGAATTCTGACATAGTCTTTTGGTATAGTCATTTCCAAACTAGTTGTGAGCAAGGTAGTTATCTGTAACTTCAGTACAGTTTCTTCTACTATAGCAATATCCATTTCAGCAACATTTTCTGACTTGTATTCTGGTAGAACTGCATCCAGGTAGATCTTCCAAATTTTGACATTGATTTCTTCTTCATCATCACTGTCCTCCAGGAGGGCTGGTGGTTTGTCATCTTCTTCCTCCTTCTTCTTTTCCTCTTCAGCCTGTTTCTTGAGAGCCTTTTGTCTTCTTTTATAATAGATGTTTCTGATTCTGCTAGTATACTGATAGCAATCATTGACATGCTCTATATAGTACATCTTGATCTCATGGGGGCAGACTCCTTGTAGTACATATCCTTCTGTAATCTTTTTGCACCATTCTTTTTCACTCATTCATCCAACCTTCTTCTTCTTTTTCTGAGTAGTCACCATGTAAGCTTCCTCTTGTTTGCTCTCTTATTCCTCCATATCGGGCAGGACTCCTTTGTTGACATTGATGGGAATTCATATCTTCTGTCCTCAGTAGATGATCTGCATCTTCTGTGCATTGAGGTTGATTATTTCTCTGGCTTTGTGAAGCCATTAATTGCTGATAAGGATGTCATAGTTGGTTGCATTAGTTTCAATCACATTAACTGGAATGGTTATTCTTCCTAACTTGATGGAAATATCTCAGATTTTTCCTAGTAGAGTAGCTCTTGTATCATCCACTATAATAAATACCAATTTGATTGCTTCTTCAACTTCTCAGCCTAGGTGGTCTGCTGCTTTCTTACTGAGGAGGTATCCTCCTGCTCCAGTATTGATGATGGCTTTGAAGATTCTGTCTTCAATTTGACAGATTACATAGGCAGAGGTCTTGTAGTTATCTTTGCTTTCTTCTTCTAAGTCCTCTTAAACATTATTGGTCTTAGTTATCTTCTATCCTTGTTCCTTGGTTGTTTTGGCAAATCCAAACCTCATTTGCTATCTGAATGTTGGAATTTCTACAAGCTGACCAAAGGTTGCATTGATCTTTTATTGGCTGAGATCCTTAAAGATATCATACTTGAAGGTCTTGGTCTTGTGAAGTTTCTTCTTCTTTTCTTCTTTGCTGACTGGAGTGGTTTCTCAGATGATGTCCTGAACTGCTTGCTCAAGCTCCATATCTTGGTCTATTTTCTCAGCTTGGCTCTCTATAGTAGTTTCTATCTATTTTTCTACTAGATTCTTCTGAGGTCTTCCTGGTGGTCTCTTGGGGTTCTTTGCAGACATCTTTCTTAGTGGTCTGGATAGGATATACCTCTCATTTCTCTTCATCAGACTCTCTAATTTCCTTGAATGTAATGATGTTGGCCTATTCCTTGTTTTTAGTAGCATTGCTTAGCTGGGCCTTGCACTTGGGTTTGCTCATACATTCATATGAGTAGTGGCCTTTCTCTCCACAGCTGTAGTAGGTATCTTTCTTCTTATCTGTAGTGATAGCAAACTTCTAAATTGGGTGGCAGTCTCTTCTTCTGATTTCTTTTACTACATCTCCTAGGTGAGCCATCATTTCAGCAAACTACTTGGCAAACTCTTCCATAGAGTCACTGTTTCTCTACTGCTCTATAGCTCTTGGCTGAGATATATTTTGATTGATCATTATGATAGAGATTACACTGGTTGCCTTGAGTGCTTCAATTCTAACTCCAGTGACTCTTTCCATTGTGTGGTCTTGTAGGTGTCTGGCTATTCAATATCACTGAGCATAGGTGATCTTCTGTAACAGATCCAGAACTACTGGTGATGAGTAGATAGTCATAGCTATCTCTGGGTGGACTCCTTTCATGAAGGTTGCTTCAGCTACTTGGTCTCAGATAGAATCAGCATAATCTACAAGAATTATCTGATATCAGATTCTGGTATAGAATGTATTTGGATCTTTGCTCATTTCTTGGTATATTGTATTGAGCTGATCCTTCAAGGCTTGTTTGATCTTATCTGTATAGTAGGTATTTCAGAGCCAGGTCTTCTGTGCTGTTAGTATAACATCAGCATCATTTTCTGTATGGGTTGCAGCTGTGAATGCTGCTCTGACAGGACCTCATAGGCTAAAGGATATGAGGACTACTTGCTGTGCTGCTGTCAGAGTCCTTATGGCAGCATATTGCTCAAAGTCATCAATAAAAGTAATGATTGATTCATCTGAAGTATATTCATGGAATACTGATGGTCTTATATCTATTTTGTCTGAGTATCTTGGCTTGATTTGTGTGGTAGTTTGGATGGTGGTAGTTATTTGTTGTTTAGCTTAAAAGTGAGGGATTTGTCTTAAATCACCAGCCAATAGACACCAAGTTGTAATGTAGCAGACACTTAACCTTAGAAGTATGTTGGATTTCTATATCTTGAAAACTTAATCTTCTTTGACTCTGTAGAGTCCTTAGGATATAAGGGTGGGTGAGTTTGAAGTATATCTGCCCACAGACTTATTAGTTCCTTTGCTTTCTCTTTACTTTAAACTATTTTAATCTGAGGTTTATTCACTCTAAGATACTGAGTTATTTATACAAGTTTGCTAGCTATAATGTGGCTAAGTAATAAGTCATTTTCTACCAGTAGTAAATCTTTTATTATCTGCAAAGATTTCACCATTTCCCAAAACTTTGCCAATGGTAAAGTTTTTGCCAGTGGTGAAATATGACTGCTATTTGTAAGGCTAAGCTATATTTGGCAATTGGATTCAGATACTGTAATCAAATGTCTAATTCCCCTGATTCATATTACTAATTTGAATTGACCATCACAATATCTAAAATAATATCAACAAGATGATAGCTCCAGACTAAGCCTGAGCCTATATCCCACCCTCAACAAACTATCTGGAAAATGTTAAGAGTGGGAAGATGCTCTGGACTATATCTCTGAGCTACTACAAATTGTTCCCCCCACCCTCAACAAAATGTTGAGGGTGAGAGAACAAATTTTGAGGGTGGGTGACTGCTTAGGACAATTGGGACAAGCCAGATCTGGTGTCACCCCGAAGGCCAGTGTGCAATTTCCTAAGGCCAGATCCGGGTGTAGACCGGATCAGGTAGAGGCTGCAATTTCTGAAAGGCCGAAGTGCGAATTGTGTTCCATTTTCTATATTTGTTTTTTGAAGCCCCACCCAGACTATTTCTGTTGACAAGGCATATTTCCTACCCTCGACAAAAAGGCTGTGTTAGGAGATTATATATATTGAGGATGGTGGGCAGAATTTGGTAACGTCCAAATGAATTTAATTCACCCAAATCGGTCACATGACCGTGCGCCTAAGTCCACTTAGGTGGTAATTTTTCTATTTGTCGTTGGCCTAATTTGGACATGGCTTCAAAAATTTGCCTATCCGCTATTCCGTCGGAATGACAAATCAATTCCGCACCGCCCAAAAAAGGTGGTTCGCGCATGCTGATCAACGAGTTTGATTTTGCGGGGCTGGGCCATGTTGTCCATTCCTTTCGTAGATGTACTACCAACTGGGACGGTGTCACCAGCCGCGTTCCATGTGAAAAGAATGAAATCAGGCGCTATAACCGACCCTTCATTCCGGAGGCTTCTGTCGACGGTCTGGCCTCATGCATGATGTATTGTACACTCCGACATTCCATTCATTCCATTTGGGCGAAGTATGGCTTACAGGAGTAGGAAAAACCACACTTGACGCCGGCAAACAATGGGCCCTAATTTAGACATGGCTCCCAAAATTTGTCTCCGTGATACGCTATTCCATTCCACATGGGGTTTCAACTTTTATGTCCCTGTCTTTTCCATCAAGAGGGCATAAATATTGGCATCGGGGTTGGAAACAGACTCACTCTGGGAATCGCTTTGCCCGGTCCGAAGCTTATTTTTCAAAATTGGACTTTCTGCAGCTTAATCTGCGGCCTAGGGATAAACTTTTCGGTGCATTGGGCCCTTTTTTTTTATTTTTTTATTTTTTTGTGAAACCTAGTCGATAATCCGTATGTTTCTAAGCAACAAGAATGATCCATACAAATCAAGTAAACGGTATTCCAAAGCTTATTCCTCAAAACGCGCCGCCCATGATTGCAGAATGCCCGATGTTGGAGCCAGAAATGCACTTCAACAATGACGTTCGCGCACGGGGCCAAATAGTGTTTTGCTGCACCCGACTCCAGGCCTTGGTGTGTCTGCATGATCAAACATAAAATATCGGCATTGTTGGCATCCAGTGCTTTTATTTTTATCTTTATTTATTTATTTATTTATTGCACTCCGCGAGACCTCCGGCATTTGCTACCTTGTTGTGAGTTGCCGCACGGTGAATTTGGAGTATCCAACTATCCTACCTCGGCCCTTCCAATAAAGGTAAAAGCTGCATATGTACTATGCAACACAATCGGAATAGCCATAAACAAACCTTGAACAGATACTCATTATTACACGAAGCAGTTGACAGACATAGACCACACCATACCATGAATCATGAAGACATCATACACCTGAAGATCAGGCCCGTTTACCCGCTGCGCCCAATCCCACACGTCACGCAAGCATATCGTGGCTTGAAGTCATGTGACATGGTTGCGTCATACATCTTCCGTCTTACTGGATGGCTTTTTCTTCTTTGGCCTCCTCCTCTCCCCTTCCTCTTCCTTACTCGCCCCCTTCCTCTTCCTCACTCGCCCCCTTCCTCTTCCTCACTCGCCCCCTTCCTCTTCCTCACTCACCCCCTTCCTCTTCCTCACTCGCCCTACTCTTCCTCACTCATCATGCCCGACACTGACATGAACTCTACTCCTCAAGCCAAAAAACACTGGTGGCAGCGAAACAAGCACTGTATAGGCAAGTGTCGACAATTTCTCTTTTCTTCTCAGCGGGATTTATAAGGGCTAGTCCTGTCGGAGACGGCTTTCTAATTTGAACTGCATAACCAATTTTTTTTTTAGAAGGATTTCCAACAATTTCCGAAACGTTACAAACTCTCATACCTAACATGTCTAAGAAAGACATCGCCAAGCACGAGAACGAAATGTCAAATGGCGAGTTTGACCCGATGCTCATAATCAATCCCAACGATGCGTGGATCGCTCAGCACGGGCAGCCCGCCTACAACGCGATCATGGACATGTTCGCAACAACTGGCCTTGCCCCTCCCCGTCGCCGAGATTTGAACTCGCGAGCTGTTTTTCACTTTCGCAATACGCATGAAATGGTGCAAGTGCAAAGAGCTCTCAATAACGGAGTTCCCGCCGCACACGCTTTTTGTATTCCGCCCCATCTGCATGCCGCACTTCCTGCCCTCCAACTGCAGCCGATTGGGAGAGCATGGATTATTCACAAAGTCGGTGGAAATCAGAGCGATTTTGGGGAGGACGAAAGGTTCTTCCTCCGCATGTGACAGCCTGAGCGATTCGTGTGACAGTTTGCCGATGCCTGAGCGATTCGTGTTACATCTTGCCTATGTCTGAGCGATAATCGCGGGTTTATATTTAGCGAACCTTTTTCCGATTTCTTCTAAATAATGTTTGCAACTTTCTGCTTTTACCTCACCCAATCAAACCTTTTTTTTTTTTTTTTTTTTTTTTTTTTTTTTTTTTTTTTTTTTTTTTTTTTTTTGCAATACTTTGTAATAATTTCATGCCAACAGATTGTGATTGGCGGACAAGTTTTGAGAACGTTCGCTTGTAAGAGAGTTGTCTCAGCCTCAAAATCAATGTCAATCACCCATAAACCGATCCCTCGTCGAATACACTTGTCAAACCACACCTGCAAGTAAATATAAATATGTAGAAATGTCAATTACTATTCCAAAATAATGCAGTTCCGATTTGACGTGCCAGACGTTTATGACTATATCTCAGCGAAATGACATCCAAATTTGATGATCTTGGGCTTGTTGGAAAGTCACTATTCAGGGCTTTCAAACAAGCCCAGGAATGTCGAAATCGGACATCGTTTCGTGGATATATGCCTCACATTCCTATGCCCTCTGTTGTATCATATGAATCTCATATATCCAACCATGTGGATTCTGTCTATCAGTCTGTGGGTGAAAAGCTGTAGAGAGTGCTAGTTTGGTACTAAGTTGGTGGTGTAGTGCTTTCCAGAAGTGACTTGTGGATTTGGAGTTATGTGGGGCTCATTGGTAAGGCTCCCTTACTTCATTTGCTTACAATCATTATTTGTAAAGATGTGAGGTTCTTATCATCATACACACGCATACCTGAACAGGTTCTGTCCCGATTGCATCAACAAGGATGTGAGCAAGGTGATTGCCGAGGGCAAAGGAATCAAGAGCAGCTCGAAGAAGGCGAAGATGCGTCGGCGATGCAGACAAAGAACTGGGGCGGCGGCATGGCCTGTGTGGGGATGCTTGTCATTCAAATTGCAGGATAATGCTTTATAATATACTATCGTTTTCGTTCATACAAGCACAGCAATCCCATACAATTCCATACACAGCTTTTTTTTTACTAATACAACTCGGCCTGGAATGGTGTCCCAAACAGCCCTCCCCAGCTCTTTGACGGTTTCCATCTGGCGGTCGCGCCTGCTGGAAGGAAGTTTGTATGAGATTACAAATGCCATGTGAAAAGACGCGAGAGCCATCACGAACCCACCTTCGCTCGACTGCAACAGACCCAGCAACGGCGCGTTGACGTAATTGGGTGAGTTGAATGCTGTCAGGGGCGTTTTCTGCGAATGACCAATCAGAAAACAAACAAGATGCTACAACCGCAGTCAACGCGAACACAAGTACGGCGATGACAGGTGCTTGTGGGAGCGAAAGGAGCACGCACAGTGCCGCCACCTGGAATCTCAAGGACGGCTTCATCGCCATCGTCGCGCGCGCGCCATTTATCTTCTTGCTTCTCGAGCTGGTGCAGGAACACATCAGATTCGGTCGGCGGGAGGAACTCAAAGAGTGGAAGGCCGAGAGAATGCACGCACAAGGAGGGGATGGGTTGGGAAGGAATTTTGATGGTCAGGTCGTACCCGAGTGCCATGTTGTCCATGGTGCCGAGGCCAGCGATAACATGGACGAATGTTTTTTCGAGGTCCCTTGAGTGAAATTCATGTTCACCGTCTGGATGGTCATGGCGTCCGTCCTGGAACCGCAATGACGGGTATCGATGTGGTAATTGTTGTGGCGTTCCTACTATTTCTGCTTCTCATTGTGACGTCATTTTTAAAAATTAGGTTAGTGTAAAATAATATATCTTTTCAATAGTTAATCTCTCTACAATCTGTCAGCAATCACATATTTGAGTTTTGTAATATTGTGCATTAGATATCTCTCTACATAGTTACAGAGCTATATTTTTGCTAATTATATAATGAATCATTATATATCTATAAGCTATTGGAATTTCTAATAGAAATTTCAAGAAAATTTCTATAAAAATTTCTATGAAATTTCCAACTAGCAGTCATAGTTACTGAATATAGTATAACTATATATAGATATACCCAGAGTACCATATTAGTCATAGCTTTGAATCTATATAAATACTCTCTATATTGAGTATATTATAATCTTAGCTCTACTTTTCTCAACTATAAGAATAAAAGTAGTATTCTTATTACAAAACCCTCAGATCTGACTTATTAATAATTCTGAGTCTAATTAACTTAAGATATAAATATAGCACTTTCATTAGTATAAGAACCTGAAAGTGATACTTAAACTATATTATTACAATGGATAATTAGAACTCAGTACTTTCTTACAAGTATCCAGAACTTAGAGCTGATAGTTATCTTGATTATCTTTAATATATTAATTCTATCAGTATATAATTTTATTACAATTTGATAGTAGTGAAAGTTACTCTTATCTACAAGTAAGCTTTCCTTAAAGAATCTACTACAAATATAGATAACTCAGTCAATATTATCAATATTATTAATAATAACTAAAGAATATCTTTACCCTGATTACTTTCTAGAACTAAGCTAAAAAAGTTAATAGAATCATCAATGAGTAGACTATAATCTATATTAGTTAAGAAAAATTTGATAAACTTAACAATGAAACTATCTAAGAAGTATTTAACATATTTATTATACTTAATAAAGAAATCACCCATACTTAAGAAATTAAAAAAGAATTTAAAAGATTAATTAGTAGTCACTTTTATAAGAAACATATAAGAGAATTCATTAAAGTTATAAGTAAATATTTCCTGAATCTCTACTTTAATGATTACTATTATAAAGTTAAGAGCTTTTTGAACTATAAGGAATATTATACTAATTAAAGAAAATCTCACCTTTACTACTGAGTTCTTTAATAAGTAAAAATAATCTAATAGTAAGAATTACAACCTATCAGATCTAGTAAAGTCTCTACTATATTATTCTGATCTAGAAAAATAATTAGAGAAATATCCAAACCTGATATCAGTGGTCTCAGTACTATTATAAACCTATCTCCATAATAATAAGTCTACTAAAAATTACTACAGAAGATCTAGTAATAACTCTATTGAAACTATCAATCTATAGACTAGTTACTAAGTTCACTTATCTTGATAATATTATAGAAGAAATAACTATATATTACACTATTCTTAAGATAATAGTATCTAAAGAAAGGCTACTACTATCTTACTATATAAGTGATAGAATAATATCAGATAGTAGCTCTGGTTAACTATATGACCATATGTATCTAAGCTCTTTATCTCAGTATTAAAACTAACAAATCTTCAAAAGGCCTCTATCTTATACTATTCAAAGATAAAGCAGACTAAGTAATAATATTCATAGGAGAAGTTGATACTAATTATTATATATATCAATAGATAGAATAATAATTGAACTTAGACAATATCCTTAATAATATTGAGTACTATAAGTACCTTTCTCTAGTAATATTCAGATTATACAACCTTTTAGCAATACTCACAATCTTGTTTTTTGGAGAAAGTTACTAGTAATATGGCAACTGATAAGTATTTTAAGGTACATACTGAGTAAGATGGCCCTAGTACATTCAACTGATAGTATGTAGGGAGGAGTTATGGCTTGAGGAGAAGCATGAGAGGCCTGCTGGCTAGAGGACAGGAGAGGGGAAGAAGTGATACTAGGGGACAGAAGACTGAGAGAGTGAGCTTTACTGATAAGATAAAGAAGAGCCATCCAATGACTAGACTGGAGGGCTAGCTGAGGAAGAGCAAGGAGACAGTGAGGGTTGATAGGTCTAGAGGAGTGGCCCAGAGCAGTAAGGATAGCAGGACTGGAGGAGTAGAGGCTAGAGAAGGTAGGACTGCTGATGGTAAGGAGACTGCTAATCTGGAAAAAAAATCTAGATATGATGACTGATGGTGGATCTGAATCAGGGTAGATACAAGGCCTGGAGATCTGACAGATGGTATAATGGACCTAGTGGCAGCACTATTACTTAAGAAATTGAGATCAGAATTCACTATCATACTGTACTTCTGGGGCCTAATAGTAACTATAAGGATGATTCTGGAGCTACTAGCTCAAGAGGTAAAAGGAGTTACCTTAGTGAAGTTTTTGAAGAGCAAGAAAGGAGTGAAGGTAGACTTTAAGTAGGAAGAAGTTCTACTAGAGGTAATGAAGAGAGTGGTGATAGAGGAGAGTGATAGTTTCCATGGTCCAGTGTTTGTACTGGGATCCCCAAGTGATGTAGCTAATAGTGCTGAATATCCCAATAGTATTGAAGAAGATGGCCAGGAGGTTGATTGTAGAGGCCATCAAGGAGTATAGGGATATAGTGAATGTTGGATTTTAGGTCTGGGAAGACATAGAGTTCAGAACAGGTGATGTAGATATCAGGGTATAGCTGGCAGACAAGAAGAGTAGGGAGAAAGTGAGGGACTGACTGGCAGTTCTAAAGTGGGGACCTGTGGAGTATAAGATCTCATGAGTGAAAGGGATGCTGGAGGATGAAGAGGACTTATTAAAGACATTAGAGGATCTGGCTAGAGCAGTGGAGAGAAGGAGATTGATCTGGAAGGAGTATGAGATCAGGACTATTGTAGAGATTGTCAATGGTAAGAAGGTGTGGCTGGATCAGGTGACCTGGAAGCAAGTATAGGGGAGGTGAATTCAGAAGGACCTGTTGGCAAAGTTGGGAGGGGAGACAGCTGGGGAGATTACTGCTGAAGTTACTAGATCATGAGTGAGCACCTTGGTGGGGGAGAAGAGGGTGGCTCCAGAGGTGGCCCAGGGAGAGAGAGGTGGCTCTGGATTAAGTGTGGTTATAGAAGATGCAGAGATGGTTGAGAGGGAGCACCCTCAGTATAGAGTGCCAGACAGAGCTGCTGATAAGAATGAACTATAGGATGTGCTAGAGAAGGACTGAGATGAGTCAGTAAGAAGGAATACTGAGGTAGAGCAAGTGGAGGGGGTAGAGAGAGTGGTATAGAGAGTTGAGGAGGCTGTGGACAAGAAGAAATAGCTGTAGAAAATACTGGAGAATATAGTGGCTGAGAAGCTAGGGGGGGAGGACTTTAGATTACTAAGTAAGAGATACTGGGGCAAAATTTTATATTGTGAGGAGCAAGGAAGATTCAGGATGAGATAATAGCAGTACTGCTAAAGATGGAGACTTATCAAGTAGATGATGACAGGGAGGCAGTACTTAGGATAATTATAATTGATCAGGCTATATATATGTAGGGTCTGAGGAAGGGGTTGAAAAAGTGACAAGTGGTATACAAGAAGTATTGAATGAAGATAGAGGTTGTGGATGGGGTAGATTGTCAGAAGATCTTAATAGTACTGGATGCTCAGCAGGGAGAGGCAGATGAGATTGAGACAGAAAGAAACTTAAATCTTATGGGTGATGAGATGAGTATGGAATTGTAGAGTTGGCACTTTCTCTCAAAAACATTAGTCAATATGAATAGTATAACTAGAATCTTCTCTTTGAATATCAATAGACTGAGAGATATAATGAGGTGATAGAATATCTTTAGTTGGTTGAAAGGACTAGATATAGATCTTTTCTTATTACAGGATGTAAATTATGATGTAAACTTAGACTTACTGGACTAAATAAGGAAATGGAGAGGTATAGTGGTATGGCAGAGTTAAGTAGATATTCTGGTCAGGAAGGAGGCAGGGAACATTGGAGATATTGGACATTGGGGAAGCTAATTGGTATGAGGAGTATAGAGAAGGCTGGGCTGGAGTCTTCTGAGTATTGGATCATACTATTATCCAGTGAAAAGGGGGGAACAAGTAGATGGAATCTGGGGTTTACATGAGACTGGTGTTCTGAAATACCTTTCTCTGCTATCTTACTGGTTACAATGGTTTGGTAGGTAACCTTCCAAGTCTACTTTCCACAATTATTACTCCCTATACTTTGGGTTGGTTTACTGTACCTATTGCAGGGCAGTGGGAGGGAGGCAATGGTGATGAGTTACCCCTTTATCAGTATCAAATCAGTGTCTTCTCTACTTTTTCATAGTTTCTGGTGCCTTTGGCTATATCTGGAGTGCATCTGTTTTGGTGTGGTGCCTTCTTCCTTTTACCATCACCAATAAGGTACTGTCTTGGTATGTCTCAGACTACATAGAGAGTCAGCTGACCTTGGGCATCAAGTGCTCAGTATAGGTTACCTGCAGGTCCTTGGTGCCTGTGATGGGGCCCTCTGGCTTTGGCAAGCTTCCCAGCAAGCGCAGTTCTAGTATAGGTGACTGCTTTTCAGATATTGTCAGGATGGGAGGGAAGATGGTCATTACAGATAGAAGGAAGGGCAATAACAGTGAACCAGTAGAGTGCCAGACTGGGAGTGGTTATCAGGGCTGGGGCGGGTACTGCTTTGGTGGGGCCTTTTGATTGGTGCAATATAGTTAGATTATAGGTATCACTCTCGGCTTCTTTTGGTGATTCGGCGGGTTGAGTCCTGGTCATCTGGGGGGGTCAGAGGGCCCAAGGCTACCCATTTCAGGCATCTTGGCTATACTTAACTAGAACTGAGAGCTGATACAGCAATATGATTGAGGCCTATAGGCTTGAGTAGTGGAGTATTGGGGAGTTTCCTCCCACCTTACATGTAAGTCCTTTACTCACCTCAATTAGGAGAACTAGGCCCTATCACTGTGTTGTACTTTGATGAGGGTTTTTCTTTACCTGTTATTCTCTTTGAGGTAGCAGGGGCTATTCTATTCAGCTCAGACATAGCCTTATATATATGTTAGGTTCTCAGGTGTGCACTTTCAGTCATTGGCATATGGCTGGGTTTCCTCTGGTAGTAGGGAGAGTATGGTGTACAGAATGAGGTATGGACCACTATTGGCCCTGCTGCACCTGGTAGTATAGTCGAGCTGCTGGACAATAGCTAGCCTAGGTTAATGGGGGGGCAGTGCTTGATGGGTGGTGGGGGAGAGTTTTGACCTATATAGTCTAGGTCCCCTTCTAATAAAAATCTGTGGGACATTGAGTCTGTTAAA